>CM038145.1:463527358-463751846 GCA_021437245.1 Aegilops speltoides | reverse complement strand
TCTCGGCGCCGTCACATCTTGGGCTGCCTTGCCAGTGGACGCCTTCCTGCTCCTCCTATGCCTCAATGGTTCTTCATCCTCATCATCATCATCACGAAGGGTGATAATGTCATTGGTTGGAGCTTCAGAGAAGAATCAAAGTTAGAAACTATGAGTCAGTCAACTAAGAATGGAATTAAGGATATAGTACCAGGATTTGAGGTTGCCGCGTCCTCCATCTCATGGTCCTCAGCCTTGCCTGAGGTTTCAAGTCGCAGACCTGAAGTTCCAAAGAATCGGTCGATTAATTCAAGTATCAACCAGAGATAAAGCTTGTACAAAACAGGAAGACTTAAGTAATATGTTTACCCTGATATGGTGGGGATGGACACCTTCATTTTCGGCAGAGGCTTGGTTGGCCTCGACGGAGCTACCTTCGACTGCTTCGGCGCCTTCTCAGTCAGCACCGGAGAAGCGGTCCGAGGGCGTTTGGTCGACTGCGAGGCAGTCACAACCCCCTTACCGCGTTCAGTCGAAGGGTCATGAACAAGTTTCGACCGCCTTTCCGAGCGCGGTGGTGCAACCTCCTCTTCCTCCTCCTCTACTTCATCCTCATCATCGCCGTCGTCGTCATCGTCATCCTCAGCAGCGTCTGAATCCCACTCTTCCTGGCTCTCACCCCCGCTGGCTTCTCCCTCCTCAGTCGGAGCCTGAGCTCCGTTGGGCATTGAGTACAGCTCGGTAAGGGCCTGGAAAACGTCAAGACAGAGCTCAATCGACCAAATTGTAGGACATACAGAAACACATTCAATAGAAATACAGTGGAAAGCAAAGCAAATATACCTTTTCTGGAACGCTGTGATGGTCGAGTGGAGAAATCCTCCTGGATCCACGAGGGTTATCCTTGTTCCCAGTGATCGCGGCCATCCACCTTTCCACTATGGCGTCATCGACTGCCTCCGGGTGGACTCGAGTCTCGTCTTCGGTTCCGCAGTACAACCACATGCAGTGGCTCCGGAACTGAAGAGGCTGGATTCGCCTTCGAAGGAAAACCTCCAGGAGGTCCATGCCAGTCACGCCGTCCCGAACCAACTGCACCACGCGATCCATCAACATCTTTACATCAGCTCTCTCCTCCGGAACCACCTTCAGAGAGGAGGGTTTGTTCACTCGACTCATGGTGAATGGAGAAGTCCACTCATTGTCCGGCGTCGGCTCATTCAGCGAGAGAACCAGGTCGATTGCCAGCCCCTGACCGACTCAGGAAAAGACATAGCTGGGAAGGTGTTCTTATTCCTCACTTGGATTCCTAGGCCCCCGCACATCTGGACCACTTGGGTTTTCTCATCACCTGGACTCGCCTTCTTCACAGTCTGAGAACGACATGTTAAGATGTGCTTGAACAAGCCCCAATGCGGTCGACAGCCCAGGAAGTTTACACACATGGATACAAATGCAGCAAGATACGCAATGGAGTTTGGAGTAAAGTGGTGGAGCTGGGATCCAAAGAAGTTCAAAAAGCCACGAAAGAAAACGCTCGGTGGCAGGGAAAATCCTCGATCGACATGGGTGGCCAGGAGCACACACTCACCCTCCTCCGGCTGAGGCTGCCACTCTTTACCAGGAAGTTGCGGCGCCGTGGGGGATCAGCCCGTCGTCGGCCATGTCGAGGAGATCCTTCTCCCTGATGGTCGACTGGATCCAATCTCCCTGGACCCAGCCTTTCGGCAGGCGGGATCTCGACGAAGACCCGCTGCGACTGGTGGATCTCCCCTTCGCCTTCTCCGCCGCCGACGCCTTCTCCGCCGCCGACGCCTTCTTTGCGCGCTCCAACACCGCCGTCTTCTCCTTGCCCATGGCGCGGCGAATGCGCAAGGGAGGCGTTCTTGAGGCGACAGCGATTGCGTTAGGCGAGAGCGAAGAGAGCAGAGGAGGAAGAATGGGGTACTGTGCAGAAACCCTCACAAGTTGCATTTATGGTGGACCCGGGCAATCCAATCATATCCCAAAACAGTTGCATTGACACGATACGTGGCGGAAAAAGCGGCGCGGAGATCGAGGCGTCCATGTCCTGTCCCGTCCGAGCGCCGCGGTCCGTTCCGCTTCGCGCGCTTCCCCAAATTTCGTATCCCGTGGAATCCGCGAGCGGCAGATCGGTCTGTCAAGTGCGAGATTTCCTACAATCCGTCGCTCGGGAACCGGCAAAGTATAAAAGATCACTCGACGAAAGAACAAGAATGGATCGAGTCGACTGAAGAAAAGTTGCTCGTTATCAACAAAGAAGATCTTGATCGAGAAAGACGCATCACCAGCATGCCAAAGTTCAATCGGAAACAGCATCAACTCCTTCCTCATTTAAGCCTCGACCCATTCGGGGGCTAATGATGGATTCATATACCTAGGGTAGGGTCATAGGCCTGACCTAAACGTCCTACCCAAGGATACCCTTAGCAGAAATCACCTTCCAGTCGACCGACGAGGAACCCACTCGACTGACTAGAAGGACTCGACCATGGAGACTCACTCGACCATGAAGATACACTCGACCACGGAAGGTCGAAGGCACTCCATAGCATAGCGGCTGTAATTGAATAGACTTAATGATAGTTAAGGCACTTTATGAGGGCATTACCGATGCGCCCGGGCTTAATGTACTTTAACCCTCCATTATGTGGGCTGGCTGGGGTCTGGAGCACTCTATATAAGCCAGCCCCTCCACGGCGAGAGGGTTCGCACTCTTGTAACACCTATACACATAATCCACTCGACCGCCTCAGGGCACCGAGACGTAGGGCTTTTACTTCCTCCAAGAAGGGCCTGAACTCGTACATCGCTTGTGTTTACAACCTCTCCATAGCTAGGACCTTGCCTCTCCATACCTACCCCCACTCTACTGTCAGACTTAGAACCACGACAGCTACCGACAAGAAACCTTGTCGCAACTAGTCGCAGCTCACTTAAGTTGTTGAGCGGACTCGAAACAAAGTAAGGGTGCAACTAGCTACGACTTGGTTCCTCCGCGCATAGGTTTTCCATACAAAGCACGGTCGTTCGAGGAAGATAACTTAAAATTTTTAAAACTGATTGCTCAAACTTTGGCAACTTAGCTTTTCTGTCGTTTGCTTCCTTGTAAGCTGAAACTTTCTTGAGCGGCGCTTTGGTCCACACCATTATCTTCTCCTTTCCCCGGCAAACTTGTGGGCGAGGAACCTTCCTTTCTTTGAGAAAAGAAAGAAGAAAATAAAGATATGGAGCCTTACATTTCGTTATTGCTTACGGGGTAGGCGCTGCACAAAGTGTCGGATAACACATGCAAAAAATAGAAAGCATGAAATTGACAAGATGTGCGGAGCACATGAGCTTTACTTATGCACGGGTGCTGCCGGCTTTGTACAAAGGATTACATGCAACAGCGGCAAGACTTGTACAAAAGGTGGTTGCGGAACAGGTTCCGCAACCGCATCTCTGAGTAAAACTTACGAAGACACTCAATGTTCAGGAGTTGCTCACGGAATGCCATCTTCGGTCTCGGCGGACAGCGCGAGGCCTAGTGACTCGTTTCACCCGGTAAGGCCTTCCCACTTGGCGTCAACTTGTTGGAATTCTTGGCGGACTGAGCGCGCGAAGAACAAAGGTCGCCTTCATCGAGACTTCGGCATTAAGTTTGCGGCTATGGTAGCGGCACAAAGCTTGCTGGTATCGAGCAGCTCATACGATGCTTTGAAGGCGGTCTTCCTCAAGGAGCGGTAGCGTCATCTTGTCGCAGCTGCTCTTGCTCAAGCTCATCATAGCGAGCACTCGAGGTGGCCCGTATCTGAGTTCCGTGGGGAGAACGCCTCTGCTCCATAGACTAGGCGAAAGGTGTCAGCCCTTTGGATCGATTTGGCGTCGTCTGGTCGACCAAAGAACCACGGCAGCTCCTCAATCCAGTTCTTTCCGGACTTGCGCAGCTGTCAAAGTCTGGTCTTGAGCCCCGCAGCACTTCAGCATTGCCCTCTCCGCTTGACCGTTGCTTCTCGGGTGAGCAGCGAAGCGAAGCGAACCTTGGCGCTAAGATCTTGGGCGTCTTGCATGAAGGTGCGGCTTGTGAATTGTGTGCCGTTGTCGGTGATGATCTGTTAGGGATCGAGCGGCAAAAAATCGACCTAAAGAACTTGTTGCCGGTTGTGATGTCACCTTCCTCCTGCTTCCACTTACGGCCACTTTGTGAACTTGTCGATTACAGCGTACAAGTACTCAAAGCCCCGACAACTTCGGGGAAAGGGCCGAGGATGTCGAGCCCCAGACCGAAAATGGCGGGATAAAGGGATCGTCTGGAGAGCTTGAGCTGGCTGGTGTATCTGCTTGGAATGGAACTGGCACGCTTCACACTTGGTTACTTGTGCAGTTGCATCCTAGAGGGCTGTCGGCCAAAAGAAACCTTGCCGGAATGCTTTGCTGGCAAGTGCTCTTGCGCCAATGTGGTGACCACACATGCCTCCGTGTATCTCTGCCAACAGCTTTTATCCGCCTTCACGGTGAATACACTTCAATTTCAGACCGTCGAGTCTTCTTCTGTACAGTGTGTTGTTGACAAACTGGTACATACTTGACTGCCGGGCTACTCTTTCCGCTTCTTCTTGCTCTTCGGGAAGTTCTCCTGTCTAAAGGAAACGGACAATGTGCTGTGCCCACGCTGGAGCTTGCGGCTCGACAACAAGGACTAAAGGCACATCTGCTACTACGGGAACATCCGCTTCTACGGCGAGAACCTGCGGCTCAGCGGAGCTTGATGTTCCCGGCAATCTTGCCGAGCAAAACTTGTCGGGGCGTCAGCTTCAGCGGAACAAACCCTAGGGCTTACCGGAGCAGGTGATCCTCGGCACCCTTGGTGTTGATCTTGGGGACCTTCTTGGCGGCGGCCGGGAGCTCTGCGGAAAATAGTCACCGAAATCAACTTCCTCTTCTTGCTCTGTCCGGTTGATGGCGTTCTGAGGCGTGCGAGTCGGTTTGAGCACAAAGATCCCTGGTTCCACGAGTAACTTAAGTGCGGCGCGCTTGACGAGCCATCGGCAATGTCGTTATCAGCTCTTGGAACATGCTCCATCTGTAGGCCGTCAAAGTGCTCTTCTAGCTTTCTCACTTCATCAACGTAAGCTTCCATCAAACGGACTCTGATAATTCTTGTTCACTTGGCGGACGACAAGCTGCGAGTCACCCCTGACGATGAGCTTCTTGATCCCAAAGTCTGCCGCGATCCTGAGACCGGCAAGCAAACCTTCATACTCTGCGGTATTGTTTGTTGCTTGCTCCCTGGGAAAGTGCATCTGGACTAAGTACTTGAGGTGCTCTCCGGTGAGTGCAACAAGTAGCACGCCGCCGGGCGCCTTGCGCGAAGGCACCATCAAACTACATCAACCACTCTTTGCTTGCTTCCTTGGCGGGGATGCTCGTTTACGGAATTTCTTCATCGGTGTTGGCGTCCACTCGCTATGAATTCTGCCAATGCTCGCTTTGGATAGTTGAAGTGCTCTCAAGCGTGAGGCCAAAGCTTGGCAGTTCGATGCCCACTCGACAATCCTGCTGTTGTACGGATTCTGCGGTATCCTCTTGACGGAAAAGCAGTGACAAGCTGTGATCTCATGTGCTTGGAAGTAATGGCGCAGCTTTCTCGAGGCCATGAGAAGGCCGAAAAGCAATTTCTGCATACCAGAGTACCTCGACCTAGCCCCCTGTAGAAGGGAACTGACAAAGTCAACTGGGCGCTGCACCATTCTCTTCTGCAGCTCCTCATGCGCCTGCGCAGATCCATCTTCGTCGTGACCAGAGCTTGTCGGTGAAGTCCCCTGCTTGTCGCTGGATGCATCTGCCGTGGTTGCTAGCTCATCATCCGCCTCCCTCTCCGCTACTAACGCAGCACTAACCACTTGATTTGTTGCCGCTATATACAGCAGCAACTTCTCTTGTGGCTTAGGTGCGACAAGTGTTGGAGTGGAGGACATGTATCTCTTTAAGTCCTGCAGCGCAGCCTCCGCTTTTGGAGTCCATTTCATTGGACCTGCCTTTTTCAATATTTTGAAAAACGGCAGGGCGCGCTCAGCAGACCTAGAGATAAACCTGCTGAGAGCAGCCACGCAACCGGCAAGTCTTCGTACATCCTTGACGCGCTTTGGTGCTTCAATCTGCTCAATGGCCTTGATGTTGTCGGGATTGGCTTCAATTCCCGCTGAGACACGAAGAACCGAGAAGCTTGCGGAGGGACTCCAAACACACACTTCTCGGGGTTAAGCTTGAGGTTGATCTTGCGCAGATTTGCAAAGGTTTCGTCTAAATCTTGAATCAGAGTTGCCTTGTCCTTGCTCTTGACCACTATGTCATCCATGTAGGCTTCCACATTTCTGTGTATTTGTGGCTCAAAAGCGTCATGGACTACGCTTGCAAATGTTGAACCAGCATTCTTTAATCCGAAAGGCATCCGTATGAAACAGTATGTGCCACATGGAGTGATGAATGCGGTCTTCTCCTCATCCTCTTCTGCCATCAAGATCTGATGGTATCCTGAGTATGCGTCAAGAAATGAAAGCAAGTCACATCCGGCCGTGGAGTCAACAATCTGGTCAATGCGCGGCAAGGGAAATGGGTCTTTGGGACAAGCTTTATTGACATCGGTAAAGTCGATACAAAGCCTCCCTTTCCCGTTTGCCTTGCGCACGACTACAGGATTGGCCAACCACGTAGGATGGAGCATTCCTCAGACAAGGCCCGCTGCTTCCAATTTCTTGATTTCTTCTGTGATGAATTCTTGGCGCTCCACTCCTTGTTTCCTGACTTTCTGCTTGACGGGCCACGCATGAGGACAGGCGGCAAGATGGTGCTCGATTATTTTCCTGGGAACACCGGGGATGTCGGGCGGTTGCCACGCAAACACGTCGGCGTTCGCCGCATGAGGAAAGCAATGAGCGCGCTTTCCTATTTAGGGTCGAGAGTGGCACTGATGGTGAAGGTACCACCAGTGCCGTCCTCCTTGGCGGACACCTTCTTGGTCTCTGGTGGAGCTGCCATTGTCTTCTTATACTTGCCGGTGGAGCTCGATGGTGCGTCCTCGACGGTAGCGCACCACTCCGAAAAGGTGCGCTTTCCGGAGTGGGCATCAGAGCTCTTGCCAGACTTGGTCTTCTTCTTCCCCCCGGGAGCTTCAACGGCAAGCGACCTGTGATTTGTTGTTGCTGCTGCTTCCCGGTAGATCTTGTTGGCGCAGATAGGAGCATCCTTCTTGTCGCCAGGGACAGAGATGACACTTATTGGGCCTGGCATCTTCAGCATGTTGTATGCATAGTGAGAGGCTGCCATAAATTTGGCGAGTGCTGGACGGCCGAGTATCCCATTGTAAGGCAATGGAAAGTCAGCAACGTCAAAAGTGACACTCTCAGTCCTGAAGTTCAACTTGCTGCCAAATGGCACCGGCAACGTGATCTTTCCCTTCGGCTTGCTCCTCCCGGATTGATTCCTTGGAATGTGCCGGTCTCTTCGAGCTCGTTGTTAGGGATCTGGAGTTTCTGGAGTACCGCGGAGGAGATCAGGTTCAAGTCGGCCCCGCCGTCAACTAGCATCTTAGTGACCTTGAGGTTCCGGATAGTTGGTGAAACCAATATCGGCAAGCACCCGACCGCAATTATGCGATCAGGGTGGTCCTCAATATCAAAGATGATAGGCGTCTGGACCATTCGAGGCTTGCGTGACTCGGCGGGTGGTTACGCCGCATTGACTTCGCACCCTTGCTTGAGCTGGCGGTGTGAAGTATGCAGAGAAGCACCGCCGTCAACGCATAGGACCTCTGTGGCTTTCTGGAACTCCTGCTCACTTGTCTCGTCATCATCCATATCTTCATCGTCGTCGTCATCTTCAACCTTGTCGCGGCCGCGGGGAGGTCTGTCTCCTTGCCGTTGCTTGGCCTTGCCGCGGCATCCCCCTCGGCCGGGGCGTTTCTTGCCGGCTCTTCCAACACCTTCTTGGGCCTTCTCCTTGTCGCGTCGCTCGTATTCAGCCTTTTGCTACTCGACAAGCTGCTCGACCTTCTTGCAGCTCTGGAGGTCATGGCCCTTGGTGCGGTGGATCTTGCAGTACTACTTGTTGGTGCCGTCCTGCTTATCGGCGACCGCCACAGCCTGGCAGTTGGTGCATGCAGCAATCTCCTTGCCAGAGCTACCAGCTTTGGCTTTCTTGGCGCCACCTCCGTTGCCGGACTGCTCAACGACTAGCACATCTTTGCCTTTCTTCTTCCTGTTGTTCCGCCGCCGGTTTTTTTTGCCGGGGCAGCATCCTCGCTATCAGATCCTCCTGCTTCTTTATTCTCTCCGGGGAGTTTCCTCCCTTCCTTAGCACGTGCACACTTGTCGGCCAGGGCATATAGCTCACTGACGTCTCGATCTTGCACATCACCATCTCCTCCGCATCCTGCGGTTTCGCGCGATTCGATGGAGCAGCGATGACCATGGCGGTGGTGGACATCTGAGATGTTGTCTTTACTACAGCTAAATCTCTGAATGTACTTGCGAGGGTTCTCCTTCCTTACGGGCGGCGAGATGAAGGTCGCTCTCTTGACCATGAGGCTTGTGGCGCTGTAAAGTGCCGACAAATTGATGGCATAGGTCGCCCGGAGGATATGGAGTTGTCCGGCAAGTGCATGAGCCAGACGACATTGGGCTTGAGCACCGGCGAAGTAGTTGGCAAGGATCTTGTTGTCCCGCCCCAGCAGCTTGCACGCAATGGTGTAGATCTTTGAGGAACTCCGACGGATGCGACTTGCCGTCGTACTTCTCTTATGCGTCGGCAGAAATTCTTCGTCTTTGGGCCCTTTGGACTTGCCGCAGCTCACGAGTGAGCGCATGGCAACCTACGCATCTGGCAAGTCGCTGGTTCCCTGGCGCATGCATGTCGACGAGAGGCCCATCGCTCTGGTCCAATTGGCCGCGCTTCTCTTGGTAGCTTGATGCGAGTCTGGCGTCTTCTTCTTTGTCGTTCATGGAGAACTTGGCGCTGATCGCGACGAGCTCGTGGATCGATGATGCGGTGGAGTCATTGTCGAGGTAGATCCGGCGAGTCGGCGATCTTGGCCTTCGAGGCGGAGAGTGCGGTGGTTGCACCCCACGGTTTTGTCGCCATCGGCTCGTGCTGGCGTCTTGCGCGGCTGTGATGTACTCGGCTGCCGTGGAGTGTCGCCGTTGGCGAAGCCGATGAGACTCTGAATGGTGGCCCTCCATTCGTCGATCTTGTCTGCCGTTGGAGGGTAATCCAGGAGCAGTTGAGCTCGCGCCAAAGCTTCTGCTGGAGTGGTGGTGGGTGGCAGTGGCGAACGGTGCGAGGAGTGGTATATGCTCGGACTTCTAACTGTGTTGGAAGGAGCAGTATCCCGTCTAGGCGACCGTGTCTCGCTCGTGCCAGCATGTTGGCGTGCATGCTGGTCTTGAGCACCCCGAGATCCACCGGCTCGGTCTTGGTCCAACAAACGTATGGTACCGTGAGTACCATGATGCTGTCGGTCCCGCGCCTCCTGAGATGGGCGCCGAGGTCTGCGCAGCCTTGTCCTTGGACCTGGCAGCACCGTGAGTACCATGCACGGACGCCGAGGTCTGCGCAGCCTTGTCCTTGGACCTGGCAGCACCGTGAGCTCCCTCATCGACGCCCGTTCTTCCGCCGGCATCTACCCCGCCACCCGCTTGCTCCGGTGGTGGTGGGATCGACGCGGACGGAGCAGCCGCCTCCGAAGCCTTCTTCTTCGGTGGCATGTCGATGAAAAAGATGAAGATCTAGCTCGTGTGAACGCCGGATCGGGTTCACACAACCTCGACGCCCCCCCTCCTACAGGCGTGCCAAAGATGTCGAAGCGATCCACGAACACCTATGGGACGGCGGACCGAGCCCCTTCGGTTGGCGGGGGCAGAGATCGCGAAAAGCGATCGAGGCGAAGCACACGAGCAGTTTACCCAACCGGAGCTTTCCGGAGATAATACTCCTCTTGCTGCATATGCGAGTGTATTGAGTTCTTGCTCGGGAGCGCTGAATGCTACAGTACACACTAGCTGCTAACGAGACCGAGCATGAGTGTTTTTCTGCCTTCCACTCCCCTTCTACGTTGCGCATGGGCCTCCTTTTATATGCTCAAGGGGTCACCGACAGGTGGCAACACAGACAAGGGTAAAAATTGAAAAGTGTTGCGGTTGGTTCAACTACCTGTACAATGTATCATACCTAACCCTAACGGCAGGGGACAAAGGCATTAAATGCCCGTCTGCGTCGCCCAAATAGTGTAAAAAAGGGACCGTCAGGGACGCCACCGCTTGCCACGATGGCAATTTAAATGCATGCCGCTTGCCACCAAGCGCTGGCTGGCTGCCTGACCTCTGCCACACTCGCCTGGAAAGGTCCCAGGGCGACACGTTGGTGGATGTGCTGGAGTGCAAGTACAGAGTGGTAGCTTGCCGCGGCAAGCGCCTTGCCGCGATCGTTGTCTTGTCGCGTCCGGAAGCTTGTCTCTCATCGGGCCTCGCCGGGACGCGTGGCGCGTCGCGGCAAGTTCCTTGAGATGCCTTGGTTGGCCTTCCCGGCAAGCTCCTCTTGCCTGGGCCTTGTCTCCTTGGCTTGAATACTTTGTTCTTGAATGGCTCCAAAGGAACCACAGAGGACATTGGCGGTCACCCGGCAAGCCTTGCCACGGGGTGCTGCGACTGCCCATGCACAAGTTCGGGATACTAGGGTACCCCTGCTCTTGTACACCGACAGGCGCTACTGCTAACTTTTATACACTCGCTACTGCTAATTTAAGTAGTTTTTTTGGCATATTTGTTTTGTATTTGAACAGGCTTTGTAGAAGAATCTTTAGCACATAGAAATGTCATCATGATACACATACAAATGCCTGCGAGACCACAAATGTAATCATAGCATGTACATACAAATAGTCTCATCATAATCACCATCCAACACAAAGTGATATCTTGTCATCATCTCGAAAATAGCGATACATGCAAGTCTCGAATACTTGCAACTACAACAATGTATTCCATCTAAACAAAGGTATCGCAAGAAGTGCTATCACTATGAGTGAGGCGGAACTATCAGATACATGAGGTGGCGATTCTGAGTCCTCTCTCGCTAGCGTGAACCTCAAGTAACTAGCTTCTCCTTCTTATGCCTTTTGAAGCCTATATGGCGGCACCGTGAACCCATTCACTTGCGCTGACACTCATGCCACTCGTTGTACACCCCAAAACCTTCCCTTTGTACACGACATAGCATTTCCATCTCGCCATCAAGAAACTAGGTACTGTTAGAGAGGCATGTTCATGAAGAGGATGTACAATCATATATATGCAACAAAATATACTAGAGCAACACCGAAAAAGAAAGGGTTACCAACTAGATGCAACATATACGATGCGCAAATTAATTAGCTAGAGTGCATGAGGTCATCGTGACGCAAACTAACAAAGTAGCGTTACGCAAGTTCGGCAGGACCGTGGACATCACAAAGTTTCATCGCTACAAAAGTATACAAGTTCAACAAGCAGATATCGGCATCATCGGCATCATAAATCACTAGAAGTTCCATCCTTCCATATCGCCGAGGGCGAACCTAGCTTCTTGAACAATGTGAGGTCTAGGCGTTGCATGCCTATGCGAGTTCGGACGTCATTTCGCGATATAGGGCCGTGGTGGAACATCCCTTCTCATCGGCGACTTCTTTCATGATGATCGTCGCAATGTCGCTTTGGATGCGAAAGAAGTCATCTCTAAGTTTATAATTCGCTTCTCCTTGAGATTCTAGCCACTTGTGGATATGATCATCATTTCTGCTGTTAATCGAAGCTTTGGTGATCCGTGTTGAACTGAATCATGAGATGGATGATGTAGAATCCATCCTTCTTGCTTAGTTTTGGGACATGGATGTAGGAGAAGTTAGTTTTATCGTGGAACCCATCTTCTTGTTCCTTTGTTTCTTGATCTGCGTGGCCACCTCTAAAGCTGAAGCCTTGGAGCGCATCATCTAGAATATTCATTATGTGGGTGTAGTCCTTTTCTCGTAGTCTCTGGAAGGGTCAAAATACACGGCGTGGGAGACTTGCGGGTAAAGAACGATAAGGACGGTAGCGCCCGTTGCTTGGGAAAAGACACCTCAAATTATTCCCCATGTGAGAGATAAGGAATGATTGAAATGTACGAAAGGGTTGTCGGAACTGACTTACTTTGGATGATAAGGCACGAGGACAATTTCCTGGTCCTTATTCTGTACCATGAAGTTTTGGAGGTACTCCCTAGCAGTTTCACGCTCAAAGTCGTCGAGACTCAAGAAAGACTCGTGCATGTAGTACGGATCCGCCACACAGATTTGCGAGACTTCTTCACTCTTCATGACGGAGCTCATATGTAGCGCAAAAAGGCGGACGATAGTAAAATCAAGCCGCCTTGTTAAAAACATCTCAAAGATATGGTCAAACCGCTTGAAGAACACCTCCGCGGGCCGTGTGTCGACGTAGCACTTCCCCTCAGCCACACGAGCCGCCTATGTCGGATATCATGGATCCGCTTTCCCCCCCGCATGACTCACTTACGCACTGCTTATCTGATTATCTCCATTTTCTTGCATGACACGTGCTACTTGATGCTAGATGTGTCATGTGTTGGGAAAAGGATGAGCAAAGATCATGTAAAAGAAAAGAGTTGAAGAGCATAGATTCCCGACGACCGAGGAGGAGCAAGGAACCTCGCGGTGGAGCGTCTGCAAGGAACCTTGCACGTTTTCCCCTGTTTTTTGCCACCTGCCCACCTATAAACAACTAAAAGAACATGAACTTTTCGATAACCACTAGAAACGGTATATCAGGATGCTAAGTTGAAGATGTGTTATACTCCCTCCGTTCCCAAATATAAGTCTTTTTAGATATTTCAATAAGGGACTACATACGAAAAAAATGAGTGAATCTACACTCTAAAATATGCACACAAGCCAACGCACTAACTCCATCCGATCCAACTCATGCACATACGCGCACAACATGGAGCACACAACGCACGTATACAAGACGTGCATGCACACATGCTCGGCCGCAAAATGCACGTGAATAACACATGCATGCGCACACACTCGACTGCATGGAGGCGTGCGCCATCCGCAGCGACGTCTGGTTCGTCGTGCTACGGCGAAGCTCGCACGCAACAACGCATACGCATCTCTTGCAGCACCTCTTTGCCATCGTTGCTCAACTACTAGTCGGAGACGAAAATGACCGCAGCCTCAGCCTTAGAGCTAGCATCGATGGAAAAACACGCACGCTGCACGCACACGAGCACATACGGAGTGCCCACGACATGGTGGTGGTGCGTCCCCAGTCGCCTCTACTCCTTCTGTGCACGTTGTCTATCAAGGCAGCTGCAAGCTAATGATGATGTGGGTGAGATCTTCTAGGACTCAAATGATGACGAGGAAAATTATGAGACAAAAGGTGACGTACACCGTCAAGGTCCACGGTCAAGTGGGTGCTAGCAAGTGCTTAGATGTGCTTAGAGCAAGTACAATAGAGCTGAGTCAGCGGGCTATAAGGAATAAACAGTAGTATATTTCTGCTTAGTTGGAGGAAAGAGAAGAGGAGAGAGAACGTAAGCGGGCTCTTCGTGAAGAGCCAGCTCTAGCACGTGCTCCTAGGCACTTTGTAGTATTACATGTTGACTATAAGATGGGTTGTAGGCTTATACTAGCTCCGTCCTGGTTTATAGGTCCCCTTTACAGTTTGTGCCAAATTTTGACTAAAGATTTAACTAACAAAATATTAATGCATGTCAAGAAAAATTATCTTATTGGATTTGTATTTAAACATAGTTAAAAAAAATATTATGTTTGGTGACATGCGTGAAGATTTTGTTAGTTTAATCTATTGTCAAAATTTGCATGGAATACAATGGAGACCAATAAACCCGGACGGAGGTAGTAGCCAGCAGCTGGCTATACTATTAATGCTCTTTAGATGAGGTGCTAAGTGCATCAAATGGCTTAGTAACTCAAGTGTGCAATGCATAGGTGCTTAGTTTATTGGTGCCACATCATATTTTATGCCTACGTGGCAGGCTTAGCAGCTATACATGGTGGAGCACTGGGAGAGGCCAAGGCTGGTCATAGTTGGGAGTAACTTGTACTGTAACATATTACTATGTTACTCTAAACATCTCTATAAACCGGAAAGGAGGGAGTAGTAACATAGACTAGTGTCATATGCAGAGTATGGGAGCACATGATATTTCCCCGTCCGAAACGATCCCAAGTTGGCTTCTCACCTTCTTGGCCCAACAAAAACCCCTCCCCCTCCCGCGCGCGATTCCCGCCCGGCGCCAGCTGAGCCCGCCGCTCCACATTGATGGCAAGTCAGGGTGACGCGACCTCTCACTACTTCCACCGTTGAAGCAGCGCGCTGACCGAGGGCACCGCCCGCTGCACGCCCGGCATTTCAGACTACACAGTGTGGATAGTAACTTTTAGAGCAAGTACTATAATTAGATGACATAAGCAGGCTATAAGGATTTAAATATAGTATTTGTGCTTAGTTGAAGGAGAGAGAAGAGGAGAGAGAAGATAAGCGGATTGTAAACGTGTAGCCGGTTGTACTCCAACAAACTCTACTTTGTGAGACAAAAGGTGGGGCCATTATTAATGATATTGTGTTTATACTAAAGGGACAAACAGACGCCTTAATTACTCCGTTTTTTGAGACAAACCTTGGTTGGGCTATTATTGACTTTTTTTGAGCTATTATTCACTTGGACGTGGGGTTTGGGGGCCAAAGGCCTACTATTATACTCCGACCTGACATGCTCTACCCTAGCCGCTGCTGTATCATATGGTTTTGCACCGTTCTAGATCTTAGCACCGCCACGCAATTCTTCTCCAGCCCTCCTTCCGGTGTGCACCGCGAGAAGGGACAGCAGTCCTCCGAACCTCGCTTTCGTGATCCTGTACGGGAGAGGGGCGATCATGTTTTTGGGGAGAACACTCCTGTAACTGCTTCTAGCGACGACTTCCTCAACGATAACCTTCTTCCCCGACCTTGGTAACCTCTTCATCAACGACATGAGTGACAACATCAACCACATCGGTTCTGCTCCCACTGTACAGTATGTGATTCTGTCCTCCTGGTTTAGTCCGCATCATTACTTTGATGTTTGCAATTGTCGTCATGATCTATTTACTGCTGATTCGGATTAAATCTCATACTAAATTGCTCATATATTCAACAATCCAATCCAAAAACCTGATCACAGGTAATTTATTCCGAGTGGTTTTGCTGCGCTTTTGAAGCCGCCCACTTTTAAGGGGGTGCAATATAAAAGGTGGCGCACAAGAGCAGTATATTGGTTTTAGATCATGTACTGCTATGACGCCACTAAGGGTAAGCCTGAGGGCGATCTTAATCCTACACAGCAGGAAGCTTTTCAGAACATGGATACCCTCTTCAAAGCCGCCCTGCTGAGTGTTCTTGACGATTCCATTGTGGATTCGTATATGTTGTTTGACAGCGGCAAAGACATGTGGGCTGCACTCAAGGCCACGTTTGGGCCCTCGGGCGCTGGCAACAAGTTGTACGTCATGGAGCAATTCTGTGACTACAAGATGACTGATGAGCGCTTTGTTGTTCAGCGGACTCATGAGATACAGTCACTCGCTAAGGAACTTGAGTACTTTAAGTGTGTGTTGCCGGACAAATTTGTTGCTCGGACCATCATTGCCAAGCTTCCACCTTCGTGGAACGATTTTGCTACTTCTATGAAAAACAAGAGACATGAGTTTTCTGTTTTGGATCTCATTAGCACTCTTGATTTTAAGGAGAAGGCGAGAGCAAAAGACACACATGCTCGGGTCGCCGAGGGAGCTTCTAGTGCCCACATGGTACACGAGAAGAACTTCTAGCCCAACCAGCCCCAAAACAGAACAAATCTTAGGGGAAAGGCAAGTTTGATGCAAAGAACAATCCGTCACATTCTACCAACTTAAAGAAGATTTCTCCTCACGTGAAGGGATACAAACCTCAATTTTGGTAGCACCGCACAAAATTTATATGGCTGCATCTACCTGCTGTCAGCTAACCTCATGGTGCTCCAGGTATTCCTACATTCGTAACTAGGTACAATGACCACCGCAAGATGAAATTAGCTTATTCGTATGTTGACTTGCTGAATGCAGTGTGGAACGATCCTGTCATGTGTGGAGGAGCAAACAAGGAGTGCAGCCGAAGGTGGAAATCAACCAAGGACTTATGAAATTATATGTAATCTTCCTTAGGTAGGTCAGTATCCCCTTCGTCCAGATGATCGTGTTTTGTCATGCCGAGCTATTGATATGTGCTACGGTTTTGCAACACTGTTTAAGTATAGCTATTGTTTTCCTATCTTTTCAGATTCAGGACAATGAATATGATATCAGGGGAACTGCACAATATGGACCCATGTTGAGTCATCTCTATTGCGTCATGTGTTTGCTGCAAATGTGCCAGCATCAATTGCAAGATGAGGCAGCTAGCTAGCTGTGGAGTTGCCAACATGCTCAAAGTGCTTGCAACATTGAGAAGAAACAAGCATGCCCAGGAAATTAATGCGTGCGCAGGGAGGCCCTTTGCTCAGAGAAGCATCAACCGATTTTCTTTATTTCCACACCTTCTCATAGTTTTGTATATTGGTTATAGTATGGTGAATCATTGAGATGCATAGACATTCTGAACTTTTGTTCTTGTGAGTGTTAGCTTAATGTGAGTGTCTGCATCTAGTACCGCATCCACTAATTTGGTGGATGCACATAGAGAATATAAATCTCCTTAATTTACTCCATAACCACCCTATTAAATAGGCCTAGTAACAAACCAGGCGCATGCAGTGGCCGACGGGCACATGCATCCTTCATGCATGGCCAGTCATGCAGCAACGCAAAAGAAGAGTGCGGTTCATGGGAAAAAGCGAGTAGTTAGTGCAACGGGCCTTATAAACACTAACAACTCGCTCTCCCGCTTCCGTCTCCCCACCCAATTCCCCCCGCTCCCCAATCTTCCTCACTCGTCCAGAAAACCCCGCTCATCTTCTTCCTCACATGTACAGAAAACGCCTGCTCCTCTTCTTCCACTCCTACAGAAATCCCCAGCCCTCTTTCTTCCCCACTCGCACTGCCACTAGGCTCGTCTCTGGCTACTCTGCTCAAACCTGTGAGCTCAGCGTAAAGCCCACAAGGAAAATGGAGTCGGCTGGCCCCAGCGCCAGGAAGATGAGGCTCCCGCCAGTGGCGACGCCGGTTGTAGATCCCGCACCCGGTAGCGCGGGGAGAAGCTGCGAGCCCCCCCCCCCCCCACCGGATCTGAGGAACCGGTAGAATCTTCGGTGGACCGCATCAGCGATCTCCCGGACGTCATCCTTGAGGAGATCATCTCGCTTCTCCCCACCAAGGATTGCTGCCGCACACAAGTCCTCTCAACTCGGTGGCGCCCTCTATGGCACACCGCGCCCCTCAATCTCGACTGTCATCAGATATCTGTCCTTCCTGAATTTGATCTCATTAGAGCCATCGTCTCTTCTCACCAGCAGGGCCTCATTCAATGCCTCTGCATCCCGACAAGCTACCTGCTGTCCATACCCGGCAAGGTGGACGCTTGGCTGACATCCGCTGAATTCGGAAAACTCCAGCAGTTTGAGTTCTACCATTACCACAAAAGTTCCATACTACGAACATACCAAAAATTCGTGCCCACGCCACCGTTGTCCATCTCGCGGTTTTCCTCCTCTCTCCACACCACCACCTTCGCCCGGTGCCATCTACCAGACGATCTGGTACAAATGCTTCGACTCCCACTGCTAAAAGACTTTTGCTTGTGGTGGTTTATCTGTCGGAGGCCTCACTGCACAGCATCATCCACTCCAGTTGCCCTGCCCTGGAGCGCTTGCTGATTGTTTTGGGAATAGAAATCGGTATCAGTTGTTCCCAAATAAAGTCGCCTCACCTTAAAAGCATTGGAATTTGTTTTGAAGGACAACAGCTCATCATCGAAGATGCCCCTTCACTTGAAAGGTTGCTCCTTCATAATTGTTATACACATTCGGAAATAACTCTCGTCTCTGCACCCAAACTAGAGACCTTGGGTGTAATCTGTGACCCGTTTAATAATCACAAGGAGTTGGTGTTTGGCTCCTCACATTTTTAGGTACCGTATATTATCATCCATACATTCGTAATCATGTTCTGCATTTTTCATTTGTGCGCATAAGTTTTATATCATCTTGGAGTACACTTTGGGTACTAATATTATGTTATATGCTCAATGAAGAGTTCATCCATTGATAGCCTATCAATGCTGCTGGATTCTGTCAAGATCATATATATCAGAATGTATAGTTTTGATCTGGACATAATTATTGTCTTGCTATGATGCTTTCGATCTCTGGAGAATTTATACATAGAGGTGATGATTTCATGCACATTGAAAGCCCGTATGTATTGTACTAGAATTAACTGTTCAGTTGTCGTTCTTTCGACATACTCTTTTTTCAGACCTTAACTGTTTTCAATCTTCATGTCTACTTAGGCAGAACCACATGGAGAAAAACATATAACCAATCGTTGGCGTAATAAGCACAAGGATTTTCTCAGTTCTCATGACATTCGTTTGAGGACAATAACGATGGGACGATATGCATCCAACCAGGAAAAGAGAAGCTTTGTCACATTCTTCCTGTTGAATGCGAGGTTACTATTGTCCATGAGGCTTATTTTTTACAGCCAGAGATTTCTCACGGACGAACATATTGAACAGCAAAAAAAGAAGTTTCAGATGGACAAATGGGCTTCTAAACGTGCTCGGCTTCTATTTACGACAAGTTGTAGACATCCTAAAATAAATTTTTTTGCACAGGATGTTGATTTTATGGATCAGACCGATCCATTTGTTTGTGACTGCAAAAAAGAGTGGTTGGGTTAGATGTTACTCTGATGTTCAATCTGGGTTTTGTCTAAAAATTTGATGAACAATTAATCCTTGGGCTTTTTGTACCATTTGTATCCTTGACTTGCATGTTGTTGCCCTCGTACTCCCCTCCACCTGCAACTACACTGCCGCCTCTTCCATGTCTGCTGTTCGTTCCCGTCCGAGGCCTTGCCGTCGTTCTCCGCCTTGGTTAGCTCACTGTGCTCGCCGTCGTCTGGTGTTGTCAACATGGTCAACAACCAAGAGGAATCAGGAGATATTTGTGACGTGGAGAGGTGATGAGGGACCCACTAGGGTCATTGCATTTCGCAAGCAGGTGCCTCGTTATTACAAGCCAAAACAATACTTCCTCCTAATTGTTTGACAACTAGGTTCCACACCATTGTCAATGTAGTCAATTAACAAGAAAATTACACAACAAGCGGATAACACCAGGGACCCAGCAGCTCGCGCAGTTGTTTTTCAGTTTCAGAGACGGAGCTCAACTACGCGTTGTGCTGGGGCTGGGGCCCGTCTAGCCCATGCTTACGCTTTTACTAAGCACATGACGAGCCCAGTTGATTTTTTTTCTTTCTGAAATTGGCTAGCCCAGTTCTTTTTTTGGAGAATACCAAAACCGAGGCCTACTTGCTTTTCTCAGCCCTGCTGGGCTGCAAATCTTTCAAGACGAGGAGGGATAAGAAATGGGCTTCCCTAGAATTCGGCCTATAAGTTGTAAGAAATGGTCTGTAAATTTTTAAACCAAAGCCAACCAGCAATTGCATTAAAATATCATTTTTTAGGATTTCTCTACTCTTTACTCTTATCAAAATCAAAGCCAACTGGCAATTACATTAAAATATCATCTTTTCACCCACAAGATAAACTACTCATACAAATGCATCTTCATGTTCCGTGCAACGAATGGGCATCTTGCTAGTTAAGATTCTAATTTTCATTCATTTTTTTGCGGAGAATTGTTTTTTGAATTTTATTTTGATATATTTTTTTGAAAACTATTTCTAACGTGACTCGAAATTTCGTGATTAAAAGAGTTCGGACCCCACCGACATATGCAAAATTTCGTTGAATTTTTTAGCAGTGCCCAGAATATATGGTATGTAATGCTAATAAAAAGAAAATGGGCTTCAAATATCCTTAAGAATTAGAAAATGGACTGTAAATTATTGAAAATAATGGCTAATGGGTTGTATGCTGTTTTCCACAGATTTGGAGGCTGACTTCTGGGCCTACTAGGTTGACGATGACGCTGTCCTAATTTTTTTGACGCGTACGCAAGGCTTTGTCAATTTAGTCAACACACAGCAGTGACTGTTGGATGTCCATCCAATGGCCGCCATGCTTCTTCCATCTCTGAGCTTCCTGCTCCAGCCGCCCAAAGCAGCGCCGGTGGGACTGCCTGCTCCGTCCTCCCGTGGCTGGCTGTGCTGCCGCGAGGCCATCCCTCTAACCACCCACACATCCTGTTATTTTCCGGCGACGTCAGCCTCACCCCGCAGCCGACCAGTCAGTGCTCGCTCTCCCCTCAGTGTGGGCATCCACTGCGGTGGCTGCGCCAGCTCCACGTGGTTCCCTTCCTGGGCCCCGCCCTCGTCCACCGCGTTTGTGCTCTCGGCGAGGCGAGGTCAACATGGTCAACAAACAACAGCCATCGGAAGAGAATGACAGTAGGGGCCCACACAGGAAAATGCCTCCTTATTACGCGCAAAATAATGATTCCTCCACCTGATAGCTGGGACCCATCGAAAGGGTCTCTGTATTTCACGAAAAAAACGTTCCCCCCGCTGTCAACTCGGAACCACCGGAAATGCCTCCTTATTACGCACAAAAAATGAATACTCCCCCTGCTAGCTGGGACTCACCTTGGTGGGAGGCTGACTTGTGGGCCTACTAAGTTTATGGGGACGGACGGCTTTGTCAACTTAGTCAATATGAATGACTCTAGCTGCAGTGACCGTACGATGTCCATCCAACGGCCGTAGTGCTTCTTCAACCTCTGGTCTTCGTGCTCCAGCCGCCCGAAGCAGCGCCGGTCGTGCCGCATGCTCCTGCCTCCCGTGGCCGGCTGTGACGCCGTGGAGGCCTCACTGCCCCTACTACTCCCACCGCCAGCCAGGCCATCCCTCTACTCACCCACACCCCCTGTTATTCTGCGGCAACGGTAGCCTCACCCTCGTACTCCTCTTCGCATGGGCATCCACTGCTGCGTCTTCCCCGGCTCCGCGTCGTCCCCTTCCTAGGCCTCGTCGTTGTCCACCGCCGTGGTGCTCTCGGCGCGGCGTGGTCAATGTGGTCAACGACCGACTTCCATCGGAAGAGTACTGTGCGTGGAGAGGCTGACAGCGGGGTCCACGGCGGCCGCAAGAAGTGCCTCCTTATTACGCACAAAATAATTATTCCTCCACCTGACAGCGGGGACCCACCGGACGGGCCACCGTATTTCACGAAAAAAATGTTCCCCCCTGACTGCTGGGACCCACCAGCTACATCTTCGCATGCAAGGAAGTGCGTCCGGGCAAAAAAAAATGATTCGCCCCCTGACTGCTGGGACGCACCAGCTACATCTTTGCACGCAAGGAAGTGCGTCCGTGCAAAAAACAAAACGATTCGCACCCCTGACTGCTAGGACCCACCAGCTACATCTTCGCACGCAAGGAAGTGCGTCAGGGCCAAAAAAACGATTCGCACCCCTGACTGCTGGGACCCACCAGCTACATCTTCACAGGCAAGGAAGTGACTGACAGTCAGGACCCACCTGGTCGAAACGTATGTAGCGTTGTCATTCTGGTCGCGAACGTGTACGTACATACTGGTGGATGTAGAGGCGCGCACGTGTCGTAGTAGAGGCGCGCACGTAGCATGTACTGCGCACGTCTGATGGCGAGGTGCAAGAAAGAAAATCTGACCCGCGCATTACATCGGGCAGGGTCTCGAACGCCTACTCACGCATACGTACGGCCAGGGCTTGTGTACGTGGCTGGGTCGGAACGAAGAAATAGCATCGTCGTCGTGTTCATGGGGAGGCAACGGAACGCATCGTGTTCATGGGGAGGCAACGGAATGCGTCGTGTTCATCGGGGGCAACGAAACGCATGGGAGCCAACCGGCTGGGTCAGAATGGAATGCGTGGTTGTGTTCATCGGGAGGGCTTGGACGGAACAGGCGATGGAAATGAGGCCTGACATAACACACAACGGAGGAAACGGACCTCCTACATTGAAGCGGGTCTGTTGATCGGGAGGGTGTGGCATACCACAAAAGCGGAGAAGCGGACCTCCCTCTTTGTCAAGCGGGGTTCTATTGATCGGGGGGGGCGTATCGTAAACGGATTTAAACGGACCTCCTACGGTCAAACGGCGGTCTGTTGATCGGGAGGGTGTGGCGTACCGCAAAAGCGGACCTCCGGCGGTCAAGCGGGATCTGTTGATCGGGAGGGTGTGGCGTCGGCAAAGCGGACGAAAGCAGACCTCCTACGGTCAAGCGGGGTCTGTTCGCCGGGAGGGTGTGGCGTGCCGCAAAACGGGACTCCATGGGATACTGTTCATCTCCACCGTCGACCTCCTCCAGCCACCACGGGCTACCGTCGACCTCCTCCAGCCTCCACGGGCTCCTGTTCATCCAGCCGCCACCGCGCGCTACTCCACTGGCTACTGTTCAACCACCCCTCCACCGTCTACTGTTCATCCAGCCCTCCACCGTCTACTGTTCATCTAGACATCCACACCACGGGGTCCTGTTCAACCACCCCTCCACGGCCACCCCTCCATCGTCTACTGTTCATCCAACCCTCCACACCACGGGGTCCTATTCATCTAGAGGCAACACCACCGCTCACTGTTCATCAACCCCCCGCAACGCTCACTGTTCATCAATCGATCGGCTTTAGTTAGCAGCAGTAGCGAAGGAATTGCTCCATCGGGTTCAGTTAACAGCCATCGATCGATCGCTCGGGTTCAGTAACGCTTAGCCTATAGTGCAATCACTCGGGTTCAGTTAGAGCCCAACGCCTCGCTCGGGTTCAGTTAGAGCCAACGCCTCGCACACACACGCATACGTGTACAAGAGAAACGCGCATCGCTCGGCCCCCGAACTCCCACCGTAACCGACAACTCCCCAAAATTTTCCACCCCCTCGCTTCTACCACGGTATTTCTGTCATGGACGGCCCAAAGAATGTCATGCAGCTGCGTCTCCGGCCTGCCCAGGACAAAAAGCTCATTTTCTGTCATGATTTTTTTTCATAGAAATAGGAGCCCACCACATCTATGATGATACCGGGTTTTGTCACAATTATCATCATAGAAGTGTCATATGTATGACAGAAAAAAAATTCGTTCGGCCCAAAATGTCACGGATGTGTCTTTTTTTTGTAGTGTTGCTCCCCGCCATTATAAGTGGCTAGTCCATCTCGGACGGGGACCATGTACACAGGCGGGAGAAACCCCTTGGTCTACAACTCTACTAGTCAGTTGTGGGGGACAGAACATTTCTCCCAATCGCCTGGCCTAGTCCTATGGGAGCGAGAGGAGGAACCGCGACGACCGGCCATGTTGGTATGTATTTATCCGGGCGTGCTCTGATGAATACTCGTTGGGAGGAGATGGTGTGATTTGGATCTGAGGATCCCCGTCTCTTTAAATAGACGACTTACTCGCATGGTTGGGGTGGCAAATGTAAAAATGCCTCGATTTCTCGCATTCGCTCGACGTGTGGAGAAAGCCATTATTAAAGCACAGAAGCCGAGGAGCACGACATTGATGAGGAGCCAGACACTGCTCGTTGCAACTATAATCTAGAGGATTTGGAGAAGAACCCGCCTTGCAATGTCGAAGACAATCTGCGCGCCGGACTCATCGTCATTGAAGCCTAGTTAAGGGGATACTTAGGAAGTCCTGGACTAAGGGGTCCTCAAATAGCCGGACTATATACTTTGGCCAGACTGTTGGACTATGAATATACAAGATTGAAGACTTCGTCTCGTGTCCCGATGGGACTCTCCTTTGCGTGGAAGGCAAGCTTGGCAATTCGGATATGTAGATCTCCTTCTCTGCAACCGACTCTGTGTAACCGTAGCCCCCTCCAGTGTCTATATAAACTGGATGGTTTAGTCCATAGGACAACAACAATCATAATCATAGGCTAGCTTCTAGGGTTTAGCCTCTACGATCTCGTGGTAGATCAACTCTTGTAGTACTCATATCATCAAGATCAATCAAGCAGGAAGTAGAGTATTACCTCCATCCAGAGGGCCCGAACCTGGGTAAAACATTGTGTCCCTGCCTCCTGTTACCATTAGCCTTAGACGCACAGTTCGGGACCCCCTACCCGGGATCCGCCGGTTTTGACACCGACACGCCCCCCAAGCCCAATCCGAATAGGGAAGGGGGTCAGCCCACCTTTCCTTCCTCCTTCCTCCCCCTTCTTTCCTCCTTCCTCCCCTTCCTTCCTCCTTCCTCCCCCTTCTCCCTCTGCTACTCCAACTAGGGAAGGGGGAATCCTACTCCCACCGGGAGCGGGACTCCTGTGACACTCCAAAAATTTTGATTTGGTTTTTAGCAAATTTTTTATTTGATTTGAAGGAGGCTATTTAAAATCTTTCTAAAAAACTCTCCTTCTCAAAATTTTCTCTTAGGACAAATATTTTATTTTGGGTCATCCTCAAC
The DNA here is from genome assembly GCA_021437245.1 of Aegilops speltoides. Classification (NCBI taxonomy): domain Eukaryota; kingdom Viridiplantae; phylum Streptophyta; class Magnoliopsida; order Poales; family Poaceae; genus Aegilops; species Aegilops speltoides. Next base: position 463,727,222 of record CM038145.1, on the reverse strand, counting down.
CTTGATGTTTGATATTGAAGGCCTTTCATTTGGTGTTGACTCATCACAATTAATTTTGGAAAGCTTTTCAATTAAAAAAAGAAATCCTATGGGTGTTGGATTTATTCTTTTTATTCAAACCATTCTCTTTTACCATGCCTCATGTTAAAGTTTTCTTTCAACCCCCCCTCCACTTTGGGTCAAGTAAAATATACAATCCCAGCAAGTTCAACCCATTGTTGATTTTTATTCTATTTATTTTATCCTCAAAAATATTTTTGTCATTTATTTTGGACCTAGGTGATTTACAAAGGAAGTACCAAACTACTTTTGAGTTTTGATCACAAACAATCTCCTCTGACTAGTCCTCAGCACCCCCAACCTAGATCCATCAAGACCCACTTGTCCACAGTTCAAAATTTTCAAGTTTTGCTCACTGCAAGTTTGGACCAGATTTGTCATTTTTGATGAAATTCAATAATTTTCTTCCCCAAAAATTCTGGGATAAATCAGGCAACCCTAGATGCATCAAGAGACCACCTCAACAAAGATCAGCTCCAGAAAAAAAATTCACGTGCCAAAATCATTTCATCAAACACTTGGCGTGCACTATTTCTGTTCAAATTCAGTAAAGTCCAGACATTCAGTGTTGGGTTCAGTCGACAGCGTCGTTTTCTTCAAAGCCTCGGCGTCAATCTCGCCAGTGCCCGCATTGGCACGATGCTCACTGCTCCTTCTCCTTATCCGGAGCACCGCACGGTCGTTTGGACGGGCACAAGCGTCCGAGGCGACGTGTCTCGCCGACGCCACCAACTTCTGCGGTGGTAGAGCCACCCGTGGCAGCCAGCAGGGACCAACACCACCTTTCGGCGCCGCACAGCACCGCCCAAGCCACTTGAAGCCTCCGCGTGGCTGTCCGCTTGCCTGTGCACGCTGCGTCACCGTCGCCGTGGCCTGAGCAGCGCAGAGCATGCTCTCTGCCGCCGCCGAGCTCCGTGAGCCGTTCCGTCGGAAACTTGGAGTATCACCCAACGCAGGCCAAGCTTAGCACTTGAACGGAACCAGTAGACCATCGCGGTGATGCCTAGCCCCCTCAATCACCTGACGACCACTACCTCGCCGTAATAATCACCAGAGTTATCTTGTTCTCGGCCACCGCCTCAGACCGGCTATAAAAGGAGCCCTCAAGCTTGTTCTCGACCCAGCGCCGCTCCTCCACCTTACCAGAGCCCCGCCTAGCCTCTAGGAGGACCTCGAGAAGGTCTCCTTCCCCGACTCCGGCCGCCCGGATCCACTTCGGGCTCCGGCACGATCCACTATGGTGAGGACACCTCCACCACCCAAACCGCATCAGGAACCCTCTAGTGCACCCACACGTCTGACCCTAGCCTCGATTTGGCGTTTGCAGGTCTCCTTGGCGAGATCCACCACCGCTCGAACCGCCGTCGGCCGGAGTAAAGGCTGCCATCGACGTGGTGCTCGCCGACGACCAACTCCACCACCCACAAACGCGGAAGAGCACCCCGAGTCCTTAGGTACCATCCACTCCTCCTAACTCACCGTGGATCGCCGCCGGCGACCACCGCAGCCTTCGGGTGCCGGCGACTCTGTTTTGAAGATTCAAACCTGACGGGTGGGACCCCCTCGTCAGTGTTTTCTTCTTTTTGAACCATTTTCTGAAAACGCCTTCGGGCAAAATACGCTTTCTACACTGAGGAGGTTTCTGTCTTTTTCTGATCTCCCACCTGGAAACTTTCTGTTTCATTACAGATGAGTCCCTGGACTAAAACATTAATAACTTTTAAACAAAAAATGATTTTTGATTGATTCTTTTTCTGTCATCTTTATTTTTCTGTCTAGTTTTGTATCATATTTATTTGAAAAATATTTGGAACACTTTTTGTGCACACACGATATTTACGTTAGTACTCGTTTTCTTTATACCATAGATACCGGAGGAGGTGAAGAAACCGCAAACTTCACCGAGCTAGACTCCGACTACTCCGAACCAGGCAAGTATGTTTGAACCTTTGAAATGATGAGTGTTTTACATGTTTGTTTGAGTGGTTATTCCATGGCATGTTTATATGAATATCAGTAAGTGTTATATTGCATGCAAGGCTAATACAAGTGAGCTTCGAAACTCGATGTGTTGTTTGATGTGAGTTTACATGATCATGTGGTGACATGAAAGGTGGTAAGATGGTATTGTTGAAGCATGCCAGTCTTATGCCAAACCATTTAACTCCAGTGATAATGTGGATCAAGTCACGTTACCATCCGTTCCCTTTTTGTGCTACCACATGTTTTCTGCAAAGAATATGGTTTAGTAAGTTGCAAACCTCTTTTCTCGTACACACCAAATAGAGGGGGCTGTGATGAAGGTTCCATGGCCCTGGATTAAAGCCAGTCATCCGGTCAGGGGGCATGGGTGTTTCCGGTTGGGACCGAGAGGGGGGCACCCCTTAGAGCACGCGATATAAATTTGATGCCATGCTACTCGAGGTTGTGGCCTCCCCGTCTCAAAGTTTTTCTTGAACGTTGCCTAGGGTGATTCCTGGCAGCAGGATGTGGAATAGGTGTGTACTGGTTAGATGTGTTTCTTCTGAAATACCGTAAACGGAACTAGTCCTTCGTGACTACGGAAATCCGTTGGCTATGGTTAAATAGTACAAACTCTACAGAGTCAAAATCATTCGAGTAACCGTATCTATGGTCAAGGACTGTGATCCTTATCTATGCCAGTCTCAGTGTCAGTTTCAGTGACAATCCCCGGTGAAAAAAACATGAGTGGTTAACCCGGCTGGATGTTATTCCTGTGGATGGACTAACCTGCTTATTATTACCGAGTATATTCTTGGGATGACTTAATTTCATGAACAACTTGAGTTCGGATGATGAAATATAAGCCCTTTATGTGACGTCGCGTAGACGTCCGACTGTGGCATTCTTGTTATTTATTTTTGTTATAATCCCTTGATGTGATGTTGCTCAGACATCCGACTGTGGCACTCTTATTATTTACTTTTGATATAAGCCCTTTATGTGATGTCGCTCAGACGTCCGACTGTGGCATCCATGTTATTTACTTTCATTATAAGCCCTTTCCGAGATGTCGCGTAGACGTCCGACTATGGCACGCACTGCCATTTACATTTAAATATAAGCCCTTTATGTGGTGTCGCTCAGACACCCGACTGTGGCATGTTAATTTATTTTTTTACCTTTTAAGGCGTCGTGTAATGCCCCAGATTCGATGCACCAGGTGTCCGCCAGTTATTTGCCGTCGTTGCCATGTCATGTGCTTGCGTGTTGCATTTTTCCATGTCATCATCTACATTTCATATCATGTCATCATGTGCATTTCATTTTGCATATGTGTTCATCTTATGCATCCGAGCATTTTCCCCGTTGTCCGTTTTGCAATCCGGCACTCCTATGTTCCCCGGCGTCCCCCTTTTCTCTCTCGTTGTGAGCCGGTATTAAACGTTCTCGGAATGGACCGAGTCTTGCCAAGCGGCCTTGGTATACCACCGGTAGACCGCCTGTCAAGTTTCGTGCCATTTGGAGGTCGTTTGATACTCCAACGGTTAACCGGGTAACCGTAAAAGCCTCTTTCTCTTTGCAGCCCAACACCCCTTCCAAAGTGGCCCAAAACCCAGCTAACTCCACTCCATGCTCTCGGTCGTTCGATCACCATCGCGTGGCTGAAAACCGCACCCCATTTGGACTCTCCTAGCTCCCTCTACCTATATAAACACCTCCCCCTCCAAAAATCCCGGTCTAACCCTAGATCAAACCCTAGTTTTCCCCTCCGCGCCACGCCGGACATATCCGTCCCCGGCCGGACATGTCCGCCCGTCGCCCCCGCCAATCATGCCTTGCCACGTGGCGCCCCGCTGCCGTCCGCCGCCGCCCGCCCGCGAGCCCACGGCGGCCCATGAGCCCGATTCCGCCGCCGCGCGTCCTCGCGCCAGCGCCCGTCTCCGGCCGCCGAGCCGCCGCGCCCGCCGCTGACCGCCTCGCCGTCTGCTCCGGCTGGCGCCGCCGCGCTTCCGGCGCCACACCGCGCCTCCTGCCGTCGCCGGCCTCCTCCTCTCCCTCGCGCCTCCCGTGCCCCGATCTCCGCCGCCTCGCCGTTGCTTCGCCGGCCGCCGCCTCCGTCCGCCTCCACCACCTCGCCCCGCCATCCGGCGCCCCTCCGCTGTGCCTCCCGAGTCCTCCACCGCCGTCCCCGCGCCGCTCTGCGCCGGATCCGGCGACATCCGGCCGGAGGAGGTCGCCCCGGGCCCTTCTTCTCCCTCTCCGGCCGCCGTCCTCGCGGATCCGGCGAGATCCGCGCCGCTTTGAAATCCGTGCAACGAGGTTGACCCCAAAAATCCCTCTCAAGTCCTTAAGTGTTCATCATAATGTTGCCATGTTCATCGCATCACAACTCTGCATCCGTATCTCCGTTTTGTGCGTATAATATGTCAAATTGTTCGCCTCGACGAGTACTTCTTTTCATTCCATTGCATCATTTTCATTTGAGCTCATCTTGATGCCCGAGATGCTGTTGGAAGAGTGCATGTTGATGTTAATCTGCTGGAACTGTTATAACATGCTCATTTGTCATTTTTGCCATGGTTGATGTGTGCATCCTATGAGGTTGATGTCTACATGTGTTTTGATCTATATATGCCATGCCATCTTACCAGAGGTGCCATCCATGTATTTTTGTGAGTTGTGTGCTGAGTGCATCGAGCTTGCTAAGTAGGGTACTTGTTGTTGCTGTTTTCCTGACAGATTCTGTTATATTTTGTTGCTATGTTAACCTGCTGCTACAAGTCATTTCGTGCATATTCTGGAGATGTTCACTAAGGATGAGTTGTTATACATGTCTTGCTCTATCCATTCATGCCGTTGGTTGCATTTATAGCCTGTTGTAACATGTTGTTATCTTGCTCCAAACTTGCTAAATAATGTTGTTGTCAGCCTGTTAACATTAAGTTCAGTTTTGGCCATGTTATTTTCTAGTGATCCATGCATCCTATGAACTTGTTCTTGCCATACTTAGCTTCATAAACTTGTCTTCTTACTGTTGGTTGCCTTGCCATGCCATGTATTGCTCTGTGGTGAGTGGTTCAAGCTCACCAACATGCCTACTTATTGTTGTTCCTGCCATGTTTGAATCTGTAATATAACTTGCCATGTTTACATGGGTGCCATCATATTTTCTATGCCTTTTTGGCTCATGGTCAGTAAGGGTCTTTTGCCATGCCTTTGTTTGCCATGTTAAGTTCCTGTAACATGTTGTTTGATAGCTCTGAACATTGCAACCTGATGTTATTTCCTGATAAGTCCGAAACTGTTATTATTTGCAATCTTTCCATGCCCTTTTGAGCATGTTCTAGTTGTTTCTGGAGATAGCTCAGTGTTCATGTTTTGTTGTGCTTTACCTGTACTTCATGCCCATGCCTTTTGTTATTACGGTGAGATGATGTAGCATGTTGTTTTGATGCTTACAATATGCCTAGTTGCTATTTTGGACAGATTGTTGTTATATCATGTTTGGAGTGTATGTGTTGCACCGTTGCTCCGTTTTGAGTGTGCTCTATATGGAACTTGCTTGATTTTGCATGTAGCTTCATATTATCATGTGGCATCCTTGTTTTGAGGTGTTTGCTTGATGTTTGTATGCATTTTTCATCAATGCCATGCTTAACTTGTTTTGCTCATATCTTCTAGGCCGTAGCTCCGAACTAAATGAACTTTATATGTAACTTGACTGGAATTTCATGTAGATCATCTTGGTGCATCTTAACTTGCTGTTTAACAACTTGAATATAAGGTTTATTCAGATCTGGAACCATTTCGAAATTTGCATATGAGGACTTACCGGAATTGTTATATGTTGTTCCCGGCCTCATTTAAACTTGCCTTGATGTGTTGTTGTTGTTTGCATCATCTCTTGCCATGTGTAGCTTCATGTAGCCTCGTCATTTGTCATGCTTGTTGTGCATCATGCCTTGTTCATGTGTGGTGTGTTTAATATGTTGTGTGCTTCTTTTCGATAGTTCCTGTTTCGTTGCGATCGTGAGGATTCGTTCATCTACGTGTGGTTCGTCTTCGTGGCTTCATCTTCTTCACGGACTCGTTCTTCTTCCTTGCAGGATTTCAGGCAAGATGATCGCTACCCTGGATCTCACTACTATCATTGCTATGCTAGTTGCTTCGTTCTATCGCTATGCTGGGCTTCCTATAACTTGTTCTTCAAGCCTCCCCAAATTGCCATGAACCTCTAACCTTTGACACCCTTCCTAGCAAACCGTTGCTTGGCTATGTTCCCGCTTGGCTCAGCCCCTCTTATAGCATTGGTAGTTGCAGGTGAAGTTGAAGATTGCTCCATGGTGGACAGGGTTATGTTTGGATACCACATTATCTCTTATATTATTAATGCATCTATATATTTGGTAAAGGGTGTATGGCCCGGCCTTATGCCTGGTGTTCTGTTCCACTCTTGCCGCCCTAGTTTCCCTCATACCGGTGTTATGTTCCCGGATTTTGCGTTCCTTACGCGGTCGGGTGATTTATGGGACCCCCTTGACAGTTTGCTTTGAATAAAACTCCTCTAGCAAGGCCCAACCTTGGTTTTACCATTTGCCTCACCACCACCTACCTTTCCCTTGGGAGTAATTAACCCAAGGGTCATCTTTTTTAGCCCCCCCCCCCCCGGGCCAGTGCTTGTGTAAGTGTTGGTCCGAAACCGAGCCGCTCATGGGCCCCTCGGGGCAACTTCGAGTCTGGTTTTACTCGAGCTTTGTCTCATCTGGTGTTGCCGAGAGCGAGATATGTCCAGCTCTGTCGGGATTAGCCGGTAGCATCGGGCGGTCTTGCTGGTCTTGTTTTACCATTGTCGAAATGTCTTGTAAACGGGATTCGAGACTGATCGGGTCTTCTGGGAGAAGGAATATCCTTCATTGATCGCGAGAGCTTATCATGGGCTAAGTTGGGACACCCCTGCAGGGTATAAACTTTCGAGAGCCGTGTCCGCGGTTATGTGGCAGATGGGAATTTGTTAATGTCCGGTTGTAGATAACTTGACACCAGATCCGAATTAAAATGCATCAACTGCGTGTGTAGCCTTGATGGTCTCTTCTCGGCGGAGTCCGGGAAGTGAACACGGTTTCTGTGTTATGTTTGACGTAAGTAGGAGTTCAGGATCACTTCTTGATCATTGCTAGCTTCACGACCGTTCCGCTTGCTCTCTTCTCGCTCTTATTTGCGTTGGTTAGCCACCATATATGCTTAGTCGCTGCTGCAACCGCACCACTTTACCCCCTTCCTTTCCCATTAAGCTTTGCTAGTCTTGATACCCATGGTAATGGGATTGCTGAGTCCTCGTGGCTCATAGATTACTACAACAACAGTTGCAGGTACAGGTTATGCGATGATCTTGACGCGAGAGCGATGTTTGCCTGTTTGGAGTTCTTCTTCTGCTTCTTCTTCTATCAGGGGATAGGTTCCAGGTCGGCAGCCTGGCCTAGCAGGGTGGATGTCGTTTGAGTTTCTGTTTGTGTTTCATCCGTAGTCGGATGATGCTCTTGTGTATGATGATGTTGTATTCGTGTGGCATTGTATGCCTCTTGTATGTATCCCCATCTATTTATGTAATGTTGATGTAATGATATCCACCTTGCAAAAGCGTTTCAATATGCGGGTCTATCCTTGGTGGGACCTTCGAGTTCCTTTTGGATAGGGTCGCATATTGGGCGTGACACGTCGCTTCAGACACCCGATCGGTTTTCAGTTATTTTTATTGGGATTTCCGGAGGACTACTGCCTGACATACTTTTTATTTAACATGCCGTGCAAATTTATTATTTGAGTGTGCATTGCTAACTGCTCATGTGCATCATGTTTGCATTTGTTATATCTTATGTCCGAACTGTCTTGCGAGTACATTCAAAGTACTCACTTGGCATGTTGATTTGGCCAGATGTTGACGAAGGCGATCTTATGGATGAAGAGTACGATAGCGAGTCCGACGCCTAGAGGAGTCCCAGTCAGTCCCGTGTGATCCCAGAATTGGTCACTTGTATCATATACGCTTCTGCTACCCAAATAAAATCATCGAGCCTCACTCCGACGCTCGATGAGCTATAAGATTAGGAGTCATGTCACCCACTTCACTGTGACATATCCACCACCACTTTTATTACAAGTCAGTAGTATCCCACCACACCCTTGTGTCATATTCGCCCTTATGTATAATATTGGCGTGCTTGTAATAAATTGTTGAGAAGCCTCAGCGCAACCTTGTATAATTTTTAGTACTTCCGGATTTCTGTATCAAGGATTTGTCTGCCAGTAAGAAGATTTTCCTATACTGGTCTATATAAGGGTCGGTTTCTCAATAAGCTTTTTATTGGAAAATCGGTCGTGACAAACTTGGTATCAGAGCCAGGCTGACTGTAGGAAGCCACTAGGTGCGATCGCTAATCGGTTATTAGCGTAATAAGTGCTATTTTAATATTTTGCAAATGTAGTCATTTTCTGACAGTCAGCGTAAATTTATGATCTGACTATTCAGAATTTTTGCCTACTTTTGTAGATGGCTGGCAACGACTGTGAGTCACGGGTGTTTGCCAATGTACCTGAGGGGTTTGTCAAGCTTCTCGTCTCCATCGTCAATGTCGCGATCAGGCCATCAACTCGTTCGGAGTTCACACTCTACCAACACAAGATCAGCGACAGTCTGTCCATGCACCAGGCGTGGTGCAATTCAGGGGAGGACATGTTGAGTCACGCCGCTTCTGGTTGTGGGAAGGGCCATGCCTACGGAGAAGCATGCAATGCAGATGGCTGCCCGTGAGGCGATAGCTCGTCTTCGGGATGTTCTTCCTTTAATGAAGACTCGTCGCTACCACTACCTCCCATGCCACGTGCCATACTCATGTCACTATGCATTCGCTTGCCCTAGGGGAGAGAGAGATGAGACTATTGAGATGTTAGTTGAGTATCTCAAGGCCCTCGAGGCAGCTTTCGATAACCTCATGGACGACCTTGTGGCTGCTCGTATGGACTCTGTGCAGAGCTATTCCGCCAATAGGAGGGAGCTCCTCCATACAGCACCACCACTGACTTACGTCTCGTCATCAGCATCCTATACACCTGCCACCTTCGCCAGTGCTTGCCGCCTGCCTACTCATGAAGAATTTGACCAAGTCATCGCTCCTACTCCAGTCAGAGCTGCACCACCTACCACACCCGCACCAGCTCCACAACTTAGTGCTTCACGTCTGGAGCCTATTAGTGAGGAGGAGGTTGAGTCTCCAGCATCACTGGGTCTTAAGCTTGGCAGGCCGAGGGAAGTCCTTACCATCTCCGACTGAGTGCGCCTAGCAGCCGTGCAATGCGTCGGGTTGTATGATATGTTTATATGTATATAGGTTGTGAGAAGTAGTTTGTGTGCGCATCATGTAGGAACTGCGAGAAGTGCACTAGCCTAAATAACATGTCAGGAATGTGTACACACATCCTGAGTGATGTATTGTATAATTACGGCTTGCGTGTAAGATATGTACTGAGCTGTCCTTCTCCATGCGCAATCAAGTATTTTCTTGAAAAATGTTGGAGTTCTTAATTTTTCGCCTTTCAAAATTATTTATTCTGCCACTCAGCTCTTCTCATAAGATTTACAAAAAATACCCTAGAGTGGAAAATGCATCGTCCTTGGACTCGTTCCATGCCAAGTCCGCCGGAAGAAAATTATGGTACGCAGACAAGTAACAATTTCACACAGGGGCAGTGAAGTCGGCAAGCTAGTGAAGCAGCATTTTCTCAAGTATGTCGCCTTTATGAGCAAAGCCAGCAACAACATCAAGAAATGATGAGCCATGTCATCAATATGGGAAATCACCGTGGACCGTATCAGTAGCAATCCAAATTGTCTGAACTACAAAAGACACGTCCCCCAACGTTCTCTCATACGAATAAACCTCTTGAGGCCGATGATTGGCTTCGAGACATTGAAAGGAAATTAGTTATTGCACAATGTTCAGACCGTGAGAAGGTACTATATGCACCTCACTATCTCACTTGAGCAGCTGCATCATGGTGGGAGAATTTCCTACACATGCACCCCAATGAAAATGACATCACCTGGGAAGAATTTAAAGAAAGTTTTCATGGGGCGCACATTCCTAGATGTATTATGAAGATCAAGAAGAGGGAGTTTGATGACCTCAAGCAGAGAACCATGACAGTGACTGAGTACAACAGTCAGTTTACTCAATTATCTCGTTACGCCAACGAAGAGCATATGACTGAGAACAAAAATATGGAAAAATTCCTGGACGGTCTGGCACCAGCACTTAAATGCTAGCTGGTCGTGCACACCTTCCCAGATTTCAAAACACTTGTGGACAAAGCTATTTCATTGGAAAATGAGCGCCGCAGCTTGGAGGATTTTCGCAAGCGCAAAAGGGACCAGACTACTCTTGCTCGCAACCACTGGAGCAAGACTAATTTTCAGAAAGGTGGGGCACACAAACCCACTACCAATGTTTCACGCCCAAACAAAAATTTCCATGAAAGGGACAAGGATTTTACATATCGCCCAGGTGTTACTTGCTACGCTTGTGGAGAAGAAGGACACTATGCCAAGCAGTGTCCAGCGCCAAGAAACTCCGCCCCCAAGACGAACAATGCTGACAATAATTCAACGCCCAAGCGAAACAACTTCAACCCCAATAATAATCACAAGAAGGGTCACTTGAACCATGTGACCAAGGAGGAAGCACGGAATGCCCCGGATATCGTACTCGGTACGTTCCCTGTCAACACAATACCTGCCACGGTTTTGTTTGATTCTGGAGCTTCTCACTCGTTCATTTCAAAGAAATTTGCTTTGCAAAATGATTTTTTGATGCTTCGCTTGGAAAAATCCATGATCATTAAGTCCCCTGAGATTAAGCAAGTTACTTAGAGTTACTGCCAAGGTGTGGTTATTGAGTTTGAAGGACTAAAGTTTCATGCAAACCTCATTGTATTGGAAAATAAGGGACTGGATGTTATCCTAGGAATGGACTGGTTAACCAGCAACAAAGGATTTATTGACTGCTTCAACCGGACTGTAATTCTTACCCATCATCATGGGAAGATAATAAAAATTGCAGCTCAAGAAAGACAAATATCATGGCAACCAAGGTTGAACAAGGTGGACATTTCAGAGTTAAGCAAAGTTCCAGTGGTGTGTGAGTTCCCCGATGTATTTCCCGAAGAGCTACCAGGCATGCCGCCAGACCGGGAAATAGAGTTCATCATAGAGCTAGCACCTGGAACCACCCCCATTTACAAGAAGCCCTATAGAATGGCACCCTCCGAGTTGGTAGAATTAAAGAAGCAAATAAAAGAATTACTGGACAAAGGATTTATACGAGCCAGCTCCTCACCTTGGGGTTCACCATTATTATTTGCCAAGAAAAAGGATGGGACACTAAGATTATGTATAGACTATCGAGCACTCAACATGGTCACCATCAAAAACAAATATCCAATGCCACGGATAAATGACTTATTTGACCAGCTCGCACAAGCCAAGGTTTTCTCAAAAAATGATTTAAGGTCGGGGTATCATCAATTAAAAGTATGGACAGAAGATATTCCCAAGACAGCATTCACCTCCAGATACGGACCATATGAGTTTACAATAATGCCGTTTGGACTGACAAACGCCCCCGCATATTTTGTCCACCTCATGAACAAAGTATTTGTGAAATTTATGGACAAATTTGTTATGGTGTTCATTGATGATATTCTGGTATACTCCAAGACACCAAAAGAGCACGTTGAACATCTCAGGATTGTACTGGGAGAATTAAGGAAACATCAATTATACGCCAAGTTCAGCAAATGTGAATTTTGGTTAAGACAAGTTGGTTTTCTAGGCCATGTACTAACCCAAGAAGGTGTTGCCGTAGACCCGGAAAAGGTCAAGGCCATACTTGGCTGGAAACCACCAGCCAGCGTAACGGATGTACGAAGTTTCTTGGGAATGGCGGGATATTACCGAAGGTTTATTGAAGGGTTCTCCACCATAGCAAAACCGATGACACAGTTACTCAAGAAGGATAAGAAATTTGTATGGACTGAAGCCTGCGAGAAAAGTTTCCAAGAACTCAAGAGGAAATTAACCACAGCACCAGTATTGGTTGTACCAGCCATACACAAAAGTTTTGAAGTGTATTGTGACGCATCCCGGGAGGGCCTCAGATGCGTATTAATGCAAGAAGGCAAAGTAGTCGCATACGCTTCCAGGCAACTACGAAAGCATGAAGAAAATTATCCCACTCATGAGTTGGAGTTGGCAGCAGTCATTCATGTACTCAAAGAGTGGAGGCACTTTTTGCTTGGGAATCGTTGTGAAATATATACGGACCATAAAATCCTCAAATATATTTTCACACAACCGGAACTCAATTTACGACAACGATGCTGGTTGGCATTAGTGAAAGATTATGATGTTGGCATTCACTACCATCCAGGAAAAGCAAATGTAGTGGCGGATGCTCTTAGTCGGAACCCCAGTTCGGGCAATGACGGTCTACCAAACTTGAGACCTGAACTTCAGCAGGAGTTCGCCAAACTCAACTTGGTGATGGTCACGGAGGCCAATGTGTCAAATTTGGAAATATAGCCTAGCCTAACGGAACAAATTAAGGAGGCTCAACATGGACACCCCAGCATCGAAGGCATAAAAAGAAAAGTCGGTTTGGGAAAGGCCTCAGAATTCGTCATAGACGATAAGGGAATATTATGGTACGGAGATAGGCTTTGTGTACCAAATAGAGAAGACCTTAGACAGCAAATTCTAGCCGAAGGCCACACCGCTCCATATTCAACCCATCCTGGAGGGACCAAAATGTACAAGGACATTCAGGAGAAATATTGGTGGCACGGTATGAAAAGGGATATAGCCACATTCATTGCATGTTGTGATTCATGTCAGCGCATTAAAGCCGAGTACCAAAAACCAGCAGGACTACCTCGGTCACGATACGGAAATGATGCCATTGAAGGAAATATGCCCTAGAGGCAATAATAAAGTTATTATTTATTTCCTCATATCATGATAAATGTTTATTATTCATGCTAAGAATTTTATTATCTGGAAACATGATACATGTGTGAATACATAGACAAACATAATGTCACTACTATGCCTCTACTTGACTAGCTCATTAATCAAAGATGGTTATGTTTCCTAACCATAGACATGTGTTGTCATTTGATTAACGAGATCACATCATTAGGAGAATGATGTGATTGACTTGACCCATTATGTTAGCCTAGCACTTGATCGTTTAGTATGTTGCTATTGCTTTCTTCATGACTTATACAAAGTTCCTACAACTATGAGATTATGCAACTCCGTTTACGGAGGAACACTTTGTGTGCTACCAAGCGTCAGCGAATCTGGGTGATTATAAAGGTGCTCTCTGAGAGTCTCCAAAGGTACATGTTGAGTTGGCATAATTCGAGATTAGGTTTTGTCACTCCGATTGTCGGAGAAGTATCTCTGGGCCCTCTCGGTAATACACATCACTTAAGCCTTGCAAGCATTGTAACTAATGAGTTAGTTACGGAATGATGTATTACGGAACGAGTAAAGAGAGTTGCCGATAACGAGATTGAACTAGGTATTGGATACCGACGATCGAATCTCGGGCAAGTAACATACCGATGACAAAGGGAACAATGTATGTTGTTATGCGGTTTGACCGATTAAGATCTTCGTAGAATATGTAGGAGCCAATATGAACATCCAGGTTCCACTATTGGTTATTGATCGGAAACAGTTTTAGGTCATGTCTACATAGTTCTCGAACCCGTAGGGTCCGCACGCTTAACATTATGATGACAGTTTTATTATGAGTTTATAAGTTTTGATGTACCGAAGTTTGTTTGGAGTCCCGGATGTGATCACGGACATGACGAGGAGTCTCTAAATGGTCGAGACATAAAGATTGATATATTGGAAGCCTATGTTTGGACATCGGAATGGTTTCGGGTGAAATCGAGATTTTACCGGAACACCGGGGGTTACCGGAACCCTCCCGGGGGTTAATGGGCCTTAGTGGGCCATGAGGGAGAAGAGGAGGGACGGCCAGGGCAGGCCGCACGCCCCCTCCCCCCTAGTCCAAATAGGACAAGGAAGGGGGGGGCGGCGCCCCCCTTTCCTCTTTCCCTCCCCCCAAGTCCTAATCCAACTAGGAAAAGGGGGGTGTCGGTGTCAAAACCGGCGGATCTCGGGTAGGGGGTCCCGAACTGTGCGTCTAGGCGGATGGTAACAGGAGACGAGGGACACAATGTTTTTACCCAGGTTCAGGCCCTCTCGATGGAGGTGATACCCTACGTCTGCTTGATTAATATTGATGATATGGGTAGTACAAGAGTAGATCTACCACGAGATCAAGGAGGCTAAACCTAGAAGCTAGCCAATGGTATGATTGTTGAGATGTAATGTTGTGTCCTCACGGACTAAAGCCCTCCGGTTTATATAGACACCGGAGAGGCTAGGGTTACAGAGTCGGTTACAATGGTAGGAGATCTACATATCCGTATTGCCAAGCTTGCCTTGACGCCAAGGAAAGTACCTTGGGACATGAGCCGAGTCTTCAATCTTCTATCTTCGTGATGCAGGAGTCCGGCGGATATTGATAGTCCGGCTATCCGGACACCCCTAGTCGAGACTCCTCGGTAGCCCCGAACCAGGCTTCAATGACGATAAGTCCAGCGTGCTTGTAGTCTTCGGCGTTGCAAGGCGGGTTCTCCCTTCAAATTCCATGTTCCTGCCGAACAGCGTCCGACTTTACCTCGAATACTGTGCTTCTTGGCTTCTATGCCAAATTATGGCCCTCTTCCACGCGTCGCACGAATGCGAAAAGCTAGGGAATCTTTTACATTTTACCCCCTTGGTTGTGCGGGTCACCTGCCTATTAAAGGGGCAGGGATCCAGATCCAAACCGCACCATCTTCCTCCCGCGTATACTCCACCGAAGCGCCTCTGACCCTGAAATCCATTCTACCATGGATCGTCAACGCGGCTCTTCCTCACGCGCTCCCAGCCCATCGCCGGGGGATTGGAGGAGGTGCTCTATTTCGCACAACGAGCTAGTAAAGCTCGAGACGGAGGATGGCTTCCTCCGGCCTTCATAGTTCGGTCCGAGCCGGACTTGTTACTTATCAAGGTGGGAGGCAGGCGGAGGACACCCCAAGCCCCAACAGGGGGGCGGGTGTGTTTAGTCCCCTATCTAATAAGGGGCTCGGATTTCCAATACATCCGTTCCTCGCGGGCTCCACAAGTTCTACGGACTTCAGCTCCACCACCTCACGCCCGCTTACATGTTGCACATCGCGGGCTCGTAGCTCTTTGCGAGCTATTTCGGGCATCGAGCCCCATTTCGCATTGTGGAAGAGGCTGTTCGCCTTGTACCCCGTTCTCACCAGGGTCCATATATCAAGTGGGCGGCGCGAAATATGGCGCATTCTTTGGGACCGGATACCTATCGGGCACCCCAAGAGGCGTCCAAGACGGGCCTCGGGTGGTTTTATATTGTAGGCGCCCATTGCTGACCCAGTCCGGATTGGCCTCCGGAGTTTGATGCTGCTCCTTGAAGAAGCGCCTCGGTGGCGCCCATGAGCCCCGTTTGGAGGGCGACAAGGCGTCCATTACTTGATGGGCGAATAAGACTAATGGCTCATTCGGCTTGACCATGATTGGAGTCATGGCGGCGTGCATCAAGCGGGGGTGCAGCGGCTGTAGTCTGAGGCCACCCATGTGGGATTTCAATGGGAGGGCGATGCCACCGGCATGGTCGCAAAGGTTCGGATTCGACCGAGGATCTGGTGAAGATCTGTCCGGCCTGTATAAGGGGAGAAGGAGGACTTCCCGTGCGAACCACTGTGGATGGGTTTTCCATGGTCAATCCCGGAGGATGCGTGGCGAACACCTCAAAAGGGTCTTTACCCGTATTTTGAAGTTTAAGCTTCTTATATTACGTCTTGGCGCAGAGTCTCGCCGGTTGTGGAGGACATGGTGAGTCTGCTCCACAACCCGAGGACCGGAAGGATCCTGGGTCCGACCTCAAGAGGATCCGGACCTCGGGGTGGAGCTAATCGGCGGGTGTATCACTAGCTAAGCGTTGATGATCGTTGAGTCGCCATTACGGCGGACTACCCGGGCTAAGTTCCGCATCGGTGACCAAGACGAAGTCGGACACCGTTATCTTATCCTTGCCTATTCGACCTTCGCGAGCGATGGAGTCTTGCAGAAGCGCCAATCCGGCCGGGAGCGAGCTGCGGTGGCCCGGCGTCTGAGGTCAGCCGAACCAGCGGGAGGAAAAGGGGCGCCGTCGGGCGAAACGCTACCACAGAGGTATAGCTCGCGTTTGATCTTTCGAGCAATGTTCCGAGAAACTTCTAAGTGCTCATGATCTTCATAGAAGAAAAGTGCTCGCCGGACTGCGAGCACAGGAATTCTCAACCCAATCAACACCAGCCCGGGCTCCGGCGCCGGATGGAGGGGAGGCAAGCGCAAGACGCGAACGGATCCTTCTCCAACGGAGGATACCGACAGACTGTCCGCCACAAAGTCGGAGGTGGAGAGCGCTATGAATCATAGACGCCGCCGGACAGTTTTTCAAGGGGCGTGCTTTTCTCCTGAGGCCTTGGATGCCTTTAACGCAGGGGACGCGCATCTCCGGGCTGCTCAAAATGGTTTTACCAGGGCCACGGAGCAGTATGTTAAAGACATACGGGTAAGGGAATTTTAATGTTTGTATACACCAGTAGCCCCCGAGACTTAAATTAGTTATGTTAACTGAATTAAGGATCATATGAACTTTCAGGCTCTTAACGAGAAGAATGCCCAGCTGTCCCGGGAGCTGCAAGATTGCAAGGCCCAACTTGGGGCTGCACTTGCTGCCGCAGGAGGAGACGGCACTACTAGGAAAAAGCCTTCTAATGGCGCACCGGTTTTGCCTACTAATGGCACACTACCGGTGCGCCATTAGTATCTGGTATACTAATGGTGCACCACATAGGAGTGCGCCATTAGTAACAATTTTTTTTCAAATTTTTTTTGCAGGATTTTTTTAAATTTTTTTTTCAAAATTTCCAATTTTTTATGTTTTTTTCTTAATCTCAGGTCACCATGGCTTAATCTCGAGTCAATATGCTTAATCTCAAGTCAAATCGCACTCCATAGTCAAACTTCCCGAAAGGTCACCCATCCCTCTCACTACTCCAGCCTGAGCACGCTTAACTTCCAGGTTCTATTCTCCCTCGTTTCCAAGTCTGCACTTGTTGTTTTCCTAACAATAGTAAGATGTCAATCCTATTAACCTCAGGAATTTAGCTTGAGCATGTACTGACACATTTCAATGTTTGAGTTTGAAACTATTATTCTAAAAAATTAGTAACACTAATATTTCTTGAATAATTAGTTCGCATCTGATTTGACCAGATTTGACCATAGTTTGACCAGATTTGACCACAGTTTGACCATAGTTTGACTAGATTTGACCAAAATTCAAAAAACTAAAATAATTATTTATTAACACTAATATTCTTGAATAATTAGTTTGACCATAGTTTGACTAGATTTAACAAAAACTAAAAAACTAATTTTTTTGAATTTTTTGCCTCAGATCTTAAAAGCCCGTAACTTTTTTTTTTACATTAGGCTTTTGAGGATTTTAAAATGTTTAACGGCGGTCCACGGGGTGCATTCGGTGGAAGTGGGCAAACAACTAATGGCGCACCGTGGGGTGGTGCGCCATTAGTAGTTAAACTAGTAATGGCGCACCACAACCGGTGCGCCATTACTAACAAAAATTTATAAATTTTTTTATAATTTTTTTTACTTCTTTTTTCAAAACTTCTAATGGCGCGAGGTGGGTGTGGTGCGCCATTACTAGTTAAAACTAGTAATGGCGCACCACACCCATGGTGCGCCATTAGAAGTTTTGAAAAATAAAAAATTTTTTACTAATGGCGCACCGTGGGATGTGGTGCGCCATTAGTATTTGGAAACTAATGGCGTACCAACACATGGTGCGCCATTAGTATATAGCAATGGCGCACCACATGTCTGGTGCGCCATTAGAATCAATCCTATCTATAGCCCTTTTCCTAGTAGTGCGGGAAGACCCCACCTGGTAACACGTTTGTATAAATTAATGTAAGCGCTGTGCGGCGTGCGCACGAGTCTAATAACGACACTGTAGGTGCTGCCGAACAAGATCCGGACAGGCAGCACTACTCGCCAGACTAAAAGCCGGCGAAAATGTCTGAGCGAGTTCAGCAGAAAAGAACAAGCTTCAAGATGCCAACGCCAAGCTCGGAGAAGAGCTGAAAGGCGCCTGAGCCGAGCTGTCGGCTCCGTTAAGGAGAATCAGCGGCCGTCGCAGCATCTATAGTAAGTGCTTGGCGAACTCTCTTAGGAAGAGGAGTTCGGCAAGGAAGCGATTTGACATAATATGTCTTGTAGGTATACTCACGGGCCATCTGCGGAGGAGATGCCCGTATCAATGGTGATCAACTTCCGAACTGTTGCAGCTGTTCGAGCGAGTTCAGCAGGCTATGAGTGGCGTCGTCAGACAGGCTTTATGGCCATCCTCGTCCCTTGAGGGCCTCGGGAGCTTGCAGAGAAGCTACAGGAGTGCGGCAGCGCTTCCGTTTGTGGAAGGTTTCGCCTCTTTGTCAAGGTGCCAGGGAGGCTTGGGCCATGGTGAAGACGCGGTACAAGAAGGCGGATCCCAACCATATGGCCGAAGTTGGACCGGTGGGGCCCGACGGGAAGGAGATCCCTATGAGTTTAGTGTACAGCCAGGTAGAACTGGCTGCTAAATTTTCCCAGCGGGACTGTAAGCTAGACAGCCTGTTAGACGGGATTGAGGAGGAATACAATCAATAAACTTGACAATGTATGTTATCCTTTAAAAATGACATGTGAAATGCCTTCTAGCCGGATTATAGATCGTTTGTCGTTGCCGACCTTTTCGCTTCGACCTCGGGACCCTAGGGTCCGGAGTGTGTCCGAATACCTTTTTGGTTAATAAATAACCGTGGTATGCATGGAGACTAGGCGTAGGGGTCATTAGTGCTTTATCAGACAAGTGCCAACTAGTTATGTTATATTACATGGTTAGTAAGAAACATCTTCCAGGGAGAATAGTTCCGTTAAGGGTTCCTTTCGCTGGGGTGGCATGCCCTAAAGTGCATGTCCGGACTGCCCATGGAGCAGTAAAACATCTGGGGGCAGATGGAAAAGAAAGGTAGGTAAAAAGTCATCTTTTAAATCACCGACGAATATTCCCTTAAAACGCTAGCTTTCGGCTTCACCGATCCGAGGTACACATCCGGCTAACCGGCAAGTAACAATCGCAGAGGTGCTCCTTTACCACCTAGCCGAACAATCGGGAGCGAGGGGTAAGCACAGAGCCGAGCAACCCAGCTTGGCCAAAACTTAAGTCATATCGATGCATATAATGGCGAGTAAAAGGTACATGTGGAAGCATGACACATGTGTTGGGTATAAAACCCGTATAGTTGAGCTTCTGTAAAAGAAGCCCCCAGGAATAACGAGCGCGGGTGGCACATCGTATGTATGCAAAAATGCGAAAATAGGCCCCGAAGGGATTTGTTAATTTATAAAAGGATAAAAAGAGAAAAAGAAGACATCCTAAATATATATACGGTTGGACGGGGGAAGGGGACGAACTCTTAGTCCGGCGCTAGGCATAGAATCGTCAGAGTCGGGCTGCGTTCCATGGGTTCGGCTCGAGTCGGTGGTCCGACGTGTTTCGTAGACGGTATGCTCCGCCGGTCAGTACTTGATCAATAATGAAGGGGCCTTCCCATCTGGGCTTGAGCTTGTCCTTTTTCTTGTCCGGCAGGCGTAGAACTAGTTCGCCGACGTTGTAAGTTTTGGCCCGTACTTCTCTGCTTTGATATCTTCGGGCCTGTTGCTGATAGAATGTGGCACGAGCCTTCGCGACGTCCCGTTCTTCCTCCAATGTGTCCAAGCTATCCTGCCGATCTAGCTCGGCTTCTCTTTCCTCATACATGCGCACTCGAGGTGAGTCATGAATAATGTCGCAGGGCAAGACTGTCTCTGCGCCGTATACCATAAAGAATGGTGTGAATCCGGTAGTACGGTTAGGCGTCGTCTGCAGCCCCCAGAGTACGAAGTCGAGCTCCTCGACCCATTGGGTATCGGATTTGGTGAGTGATCTCACCAATCTGGGTTTAATGCCGCTCATTATTAGACCGTTTGCTCCTTCCACTTGACCGTTGGTTTGAGGGTGATAGACTGACGCATAGTCGAGCTTAATGCCCATATTTTTGCACCATGACATGACTTCATCGGCTGTGAAGTTCGTGCCGTTATCGGTGATGATGCTGTGGGGGACTCCGTATCGGTGTACCACCTCTGATATAAAGTCTATCACTGGTCCGGACTCTGCCGTTTTGACCGGTTTGGCCTCTATCCATTTAGTGAACTTATCCACCATGACCAACAGGTACCTTTTCTTATGGGTTCCTCCTTTGAGGGGTCCGACCATGTCAAGCCCCCAGACCGCGAACGGCCATGTAATGGGTATTGTTTTGAGGGCGGTGGGTGGCATATGGCTCTGACTAGCGAAGAGCTGGCAACCAACGCATCGCTGGACCAAGTCCTGTGCATCTGCCCGAGCCGTCGGCCAATAAAATCCTGTACGGAATGCCTTTCCTACCAGGGCCCGGGCTGCTGCGTGGTGCCCACCTAGTCCAGCATGGATTTCAGCCAGGAGGTTTTGCCCTTCTTCTTCGGAGATACACCTTTGAAGGACTCCGGTAGTACTTTTCCTATAAAGTTCTCCCTCATGAACCTTGTAGGCCTTCGATCGCCGGACTATGCAGCGGGCCTCATTTTGGTCTTCGGGAAGTTCCTGCCTAAGTAGGTAGGCTAGGAAAGGTTCTGTCCACGCGGTGATTACTGCCATTATATCGTGGGCGGATTGTGTTACGTTGTCTGCTGAATCACCAGTTGGTGCGGTTTTCTCCGGTTTGTCACTACCGGACTCCTCTTCCCATAGTACGGATGGCTTGAAGAGCCGTTCCAGGAAGATATTTGGAGGGACAACATCACGTTTCGTGCCGATGCGTGCGGGATGTCGGCCGCTTGGTTGTTATCTCGGGCTATGTGATGGAATTCGAGTCCTTCAAACCGGTGACATTTTCAGGACAGCATTACGATATGCTGCCATTTTCGGATCCTTGGCGTCAAAGTCTCCATTTATTTGGGATATTGCAAGGTTTGAATCGCGCACCTCTAGGCGTTTAATGCCCATGGAGCGCCATCCGGAGACCATGTAATAAGGCCTCGATTGGCTGCATTGTTGGAGTCCGTGTACATTATTTGAAGTACATCTTTGGATGTGTCTCCGATGGGGACGTCGATCGCCTTGACCCGATCTGGTCAACATTTTGGAGCCGTCGAAGTGCATAGTCCAATTGGAGTATGCGCCGTACTCTTTAGGTAGTTCGGCTTCTGTCCATTCGGCGACAAAGTCAGCCAAAACTTGTGACTTTATGGCTCGTCGAGGTTTGTAAGTTATGACGAATGGCAAGAGCTCAATGGCCCATTTTGTAATCCTGCCTGTTGCGTCGCGGTTATTTATAATGTCATTGAGTGGTACTTCAGAAGCCACTGTTATCGAACACTCTTGAAAGTAGTGTCGAAGCTTCCGAGACGCCATGAACACCGCATATGCTATCTTTTGATAGTGCGGGTAACAGGATTTGCAGGGGGTTAGCACAGTGGATACATAATACACTGGTTTTTGAAGAGGGAATTTATGCCCTTCTCTTGCTCGTTTGACGACGAGGACAGCGCTCACAACTTGATGTGTTGCCGCGATGTATAACAACATTGGTTCGCCCTGAGTGGGTGCAGCCAGGACCGGATTTGTTGCCAATATGGCCTTTATTTCTTCGAGTCCGGCAGTGGCGGCATCCGTCCACTCGAAGTGTTCGGTGCGCCTTAGGAGGCGATAAAGGGGCAACGCCTTCTCTCCTAAACGGGAGATAAAACGGCTTAAGGCTGCCACGCATCCTGTTAATTTTTGTATTTGCTTGAGGTCCTTTGGGATATCCAAGCGTAATGAGCCCGGATTTTGGCGGATTTGCTTCGATCCCTCTACGGATACGATGAAGCCCGGCAGCTTCTGGCTGATGCGCCAAAACACATTTTCCGGATTCAGCTTAATGTCATATGCTCTGAGGTTGTCGAATGTGAGCCTCAAATCGTCTACTAAAGTTTTGACGTGTTTTGTTTTGACGACTACGTCATCTACGTAAGCCTCGACTGTTTTGCCGATCTGGGTAGCCAGACATGTTTGAATCATGCGCTGATATGTTGCGCCGGCGTTTTTAAGTCCGAAGGGCATCGTGTTGAAGCAGAATGGTCCGTATGGAGTAATGAATGCCGTTGCGGCTTGATCTGCTTCCGCCATCTTGATTTGATGGTAGCCAGAGTATGCGTCCAGGAAGCACAACGAGTCGTGTCCTACTGTGGCATCGGTAATTTGATCAATGCGGGGGAGGGGGAAAGGATCCTTTGGGCAAGCCTTATTGAGGTCTTTGAAGTCGACGCAGAGGCGCCAGGATTTGTCTTTCTTTGGTACCATCACCAAATTTGCTAGCCAGTCCGGATGTTTGATGTCTCTGATGAATCCGGCTTCCAATAACTTGGCTAGCTCTTCTCCCATTGCCTGTCTTTTGGGCTCGGTAAATCGTCGAAGAGCCTGTTTGACTGGCTTGAATCCTTTTAGGATGTTTAGGCTGTGTTCTGCCAGCCTGCGAGGGATTCCGGGCATGTCTGAAGGGTGCCAGGCGAAAATGTCCCAATTTTCCCGAAGGAATTCGCGCAGTGCGGCGTCCACTCCGGGGTTCAACTGTGCCCCGATAGAGGCCGTCTTTGTTGGGTCCGTTGGGTGGACCTGAAATTTAACTATCTCATCTGCTGGTTTGAAGGAGGTGGACTTGGATCTTTTATCAAGTATCACGTCGTCCCTATTTACCGTAGAGCGTAGCGCGGTAAGTTCCTCTGCTGCTAAGGCTTCGGATAGCGCCTCGAGGGCTAGTGCGGCTGTCTTGTTTTCGGCGCGGAGTGCTGTGTCCGGATCACTGACGAGAGTGATTATTCCGCTGGGCCCAGGCATTTTGAGTTTCATGTACCCGTAATGAGGTATTTCTTGAAAAATTGTGAATGCCTCTCATCCTAATATGGTGTGATAGCCGCTGCTGAACGGGGCCACCTGGAACGTGACTTCTTCGGATCTGTAATTGTCCGGAGAGCCGAACTCCACATCAAGTGTGATTTTTCCGGTGCAGCGCCGCCTGCCAGGTATTATTCCTCTGAAGGTTGTCTTTGCTTCGCCAATACGGCTCCAATCGATTTCCATTTTCCGCAGGTTTCCTCATAAATGAGGTTTAGTCCGCTGCCGCCGTCCATGAGGACTTTTGTCATCGAAAGCCGTCCACTATGGGACTAAGTACCGGTCTGGTGGGGCTCGTAGTTCGAGATGCGGGCTCATCGCTGGCGCTGAAGGTGATAGCTGTGTCGCTCCATGGATTTGTTGTTGCTACTTGGTAGACTTCGGCGAGTTCGCGGATTGTTCGTTTTCGCATATTATTTGGTGCGAAAGTCTCGAAGACTGTTGATACCGTGCTGGTATTGTTGGAGTGGTTTCCCGGAGCTAGAAGCTCTTCGCCACTTTTGGCCACCTGCTGTAATATCCAACATGCTCGAAGGCTATGTGTTGGGACAGCTCCCCGTCAGATATGAAGTTTACAGGTCCATTGAGCCATCCCTCGAAGACGGTTCCGTTTCCCTTGCTGGGTTTTTGCTTTTTGGTTTTTGCATCGGGGCCCGATTGAGGCGCCCTTTACCGTGGGACGGGGTTTGGGGCGGATTATCCCAAAATTGATTTTCAGTTTTCGGAAACTTTCCGTCGCCTGATTTTCGCACTATGGACGCCAGATCGGTAAAACGCGTAATCTTGCGACGATCAATGGCGTTCAGATTCCCTTGTCCGTGCAGTTATTGCAGAATATTGAGATTGCGTTCTCTCGGCAGTCCTTTATCCTGTCCATAACCGGGAGGAATCGCCCAAGAATGATGTCTTGTTTTCGAGGGCTCTTGCGAATTAGAGATAGGTCGCATATGTCTGGGCGGGTGGGTGGAATAAAATCCGGATCCCTGCCCATCTTTGGGCTCAATGGCCGAGGGACTTCCGAATTCGGAAGCTTGATTTGCTGGAAACAGCCCAGCGGGTCCGGAGCGACGCATGATTTTAGGTTCAATGCTCGATTAGAGTCCGTCCCTCCGCGGGAATCCGGCGTGGAGGGTTCGGGAATCCGGACACAGATTGTTTTCAACAATGGCAACGAGTTGCCGAGTTGTTCATCTACCACTTCGATGTGGTGGGTAACCTGGGGAGAGTTAATCTCTCTCAGATCGGTTTTAAGCCCAATCTGATTGTAGTCTGTTGCGACTCCCAGGGCGGCGATGCGATCCAAGAGCTCGTTGACAGACGAGAGCTCGATTGGATCTAACTGTTCGGCAGCTTTAGGGCTGACGCGAAGATCACTTTCGACGACTTGAGAAGTCAGTGCCGAAGCGACGGCCGGAGAGGCGGTCATAAGGAAACCGCCAAGCCGGATTGTTTGACCGGCAGCCAAGGCCCCGCCGGTGAGAACACCATCCTTGAAGACGGGTAAAGGCATCCGGCCTATCGGTGACGACACAGAGGAACTCTCAATGAAAGCACCAATGTCGTTGTCAAAACCGGCGGATCTCGGGTAGGGGGTCCCGAACTGTGCCTCTAGGCGGATGGTAACAGGAGACGAGGGACACAATGTTTTTACCCAGGTTCAGGCCCTCTCGATGGAGGTAATACCCTACGTCCTGCTTGATTAATATTGATGATATGGGTAGTACAAGAGTAGATCTACCACGAGATCAAGGAGGCTAAACCCTAGAAGCTAGCCTATGGTATGATTGTTGAGATGTAATGTTGTGTCCTACGGACTAAAGCCCTCCGGTTTATATAGACACCGGAGAGGCTAGGGTTACATAGAGTCGGTTACAATGGTAGGAGATCTACATATCCATATTGCCAAGCTTGCCTTCCACGCCAAGGAAAGTACCTTCCGGACACGAGCCGAGTCTTCAATCTTCTATCTTCGTAGTATGGGAGTCCGGCGGATATTGATAGTCCGGCTATCCGGACACCCCCCAGTCCAGGACTCCCTCAGGGGGAGTCCTACTCCCGGTGGGAGTAGGACTCCTCCGGCGCGCCTCCTCCTAGGGCCGGCCGCACCCCCCCTTGCTCCTTTATATACGGGGGCAGGTGGGCACCCTAGACACACAAGTTGATCTACGGATCGTTCCTTAGCCGTGTGCGGTGCCCCCTCCACCATATTCCACCTCGGTCATATCGTCACGGAGTTTAGGCGAAGCCCTGTGCCGGTAGAACATCATCATCGTCACCACACCGTCGTGCTGACGAAACTCATCCCCGACACCCTGCTGGATCGGAGTCCGGGGAACGTCATCGAGCTGAACGTGTGCTGAACACAGAGGTGCCGTACGTTCGGTGCTTCGATCGGTCGGATCGTGAAGACGTACGACTACATCAACCGCGTTGTCATAACTCTTCCGCTTTCGGTCTACGAGGGTACGTGGACACACTCTCCCCTCTCGTTGCTATGCATCACCATGATCTTGCATGTGCGTAGGCATTTTTTTGAAATTACTACGTTCCACAACAGTGGCATCCGGGCCTAGGTTCTATGCGTTGATGTTATATGCATGAGTAGAACACAAGTGAGTTGTGGGCGATACAAGTCATACTGCTTACCAGCATGTCATACTTTGGTTCGGCGGTATTGTGAGATGAAGCGGCCCGCACCGACATTACGCCAGACGCTTACGCGAGACTGGTTTCACCATTACGAGCACTCGTGCTTAAAGGTGGCGGCGGTGTCTGTCTCTCTCACTTTAGCTGAATCGAGTGTGGCTATGCCCGGTCCTTGCGAAGGTTAAAACAGCACTAACAGCGAACTATCGTTGTGGTTTTGATGCGTAGGTAAGAACGGTTCTTGCTAAGCCCGTAGCAGCCACGTAAAATTTGCAACAACAAAGTAGAGGACGTCTAACTTGTTTTTGCAGGGCAAGTTGTGATGTGATTCGTCAAAATGTGATGCTATATTTTATTGTATGAGATGATCATGTTTTGTAACCGAAGTTACCGGCAACTGGCAGGAACCATATGGTTGTCGCTTTATTGTATGAAATGCAAACGCCCTATAATTGCTTTACTTTATCACTAAGCGGTAGCGATAGTCGTAGAAGCAATAGATGGCGCAACGACAACGATGCTACGATGGAGATCAAGGTGTTGCGCCGGTGACAATGGTGATCATGACGGTGCTTCGGAGATGGAGATCACAAGCACAAGATGATGATGGCCATATCATATCACTTATATTGATTGCATGTGATGTTTATCCTTTAT
Source organism: Aegilops speltoides (assembly GCA_021437245.1). Classification (NCBI taxonomy): domain Eukaryota; kingdom Viridiplantae; phylum Streptophyta; class Magnoliopsida; order Poales; family Poaceae; genus Aegilops; species Aegilops speltoides. Next base: position 463,700,631 of record CM038145.1, on the reverse strand, counting down.
GCGTCTTATCTTGCTTTGATTGATGGTAGCATTTTAAGATGATCTCTCACTAAAAAATTGTCAAGAAGTGTTCTCCCTGAGTATGCACCGTTGCCAAAGTTCGTCGTGCCCAGACACCATGTGATGATCGGGTGTGATAAGCTCTACGTCCATCTACAACGGGTGCAAGCCAGTTTTGCACACGCAGAAAACTCAGGTTAAACTTGACGAGCCTAGCATATGCAGATATGGCCTCGGAACACGGAGACCGAAAGGTCGAGCGTGAATCATATAGTAGATATGATCAACATAGTGATGTTCACCATTGAAAACTACTCCATCTCACGTGATGATCGGTTATGGTTTAGTTGATTTGGATCACGTGATCACTTAGATGACTAGAGAGATGTCTGTCTAAGCAGGAGTTCTTAAGTAATATGATTAATTGAACTTAAATTTATCATGAACTTAGTACCTGATAGTATTTTTGCTTATATATGTTTGTAGATAGATGGCTCGTGCTGTTGTTCCGTTGAATTTTAATGCGTTCCTTGTGAAAGCAAAGTTGAAAGACGATGGTAGCAATTACACGGACTAGGTCCGTGACTTGAGGATTATCCTCATTGCTGCACAGAAGAATTACGTCCTGGAAGCACCGCTGGGTGCCAGGCCTGCTGCAGGAGCAACGCCAGATGTTGTGAACATCTGGCAGAGCAAAGCTGATGACTACTCTATAGTTCAGTGTGCCATGCTTTACGGCTTAGAACCGGGTCTTCAACGACGTTTTGAAAGTCATGGAGCATATGCGATGTTCTAGGAGTTGAAGTTAATATTTCAAGAAAATGCCCGGATTGAGAGATATGAAGTCTCCAGTAAGTTCTACAGCTGCAATATGGAGGAGAATAGTTCTGTCAGTGAGCATATACTCAAAATGTCTGTGTATAATAATCACTTGATTCAACTGGGAGTTAATCTCCCGAATGATAGCGTCATTGTCAGAATTCTCCAATCACTGCCACCAAGCTACAAGAGCTTCGTGATGAACTATAATATGCAAGGGATGAACAAGAAAATTCCCGAGCTCTTCGCAATGCTAAAAACTGCGGAGGTAGAAATAAAGAAGGAGCATCAAGTGTTGATGGTCAACAAGACCACTAGTTTCAATAAAAAGGGCAAAGGGAAGAAGAAGGGGAACTTCAAGAAGAACATCAAGCAAGTTGCTGCTCAAGAGAAGAAACCCAAGTGCGGACCTAAGCACTGGCCCGAGTGCTTCTCCGCAAGCAAACTGGTCCTTTGAAGCGGAACTGCCCCAAGTATTTGGCGGATAAGAAGGATGGCAAGGTGAACAAAGGTATATGTGATATACATGTTATTGATGTGTACCTTACTAGAGCTCATGATAGCACACGGGTATTTGATACTGGTTCTATTGCTAATATTTGCAACTCAAAACAGGGACTACGGAATAAGCGAGCATCGGCAAAGGACGAGGTGACGATGCACGGGAAAGCGGTTCCAAAGTCGATGTGATCATGGTCGGCACTCTACCTCTACATCTACCTTCGGGATTAGTTTTAGACCTAAATAATTGTTATTTGGTGCAGCGCTAAGCATGAACATTATATCTGGATCTTGTTTGATGCGAGGCGGTTATTCATTTAAATCGAGAGAATAATGGTTGTTCTATTTATATGAGTAATATCTTTTATGGTCATTCACCCTTGAAGAGTGGTCTATTTTATTGAATCTCGATAGTAGTGATACACATATTCATAATGTCGAAGCCAAAAGATGCAGAGTTGATAATGATAGTGCAACTTATTTGTGGCACTGCTGTTTAGGACATATCGGTGTAAAGCGCATGAAGAAACTCCATACTGATGGACTTTTGGAATCAGTTGATTATGAATCACTTGGTACTTGCGAACCGTGCCTCATGGGCAAGATGACTAAAACGCCGTTCTCCGGAACGATGGAGCGAGCAACTGATTTGTTGGAAATCATACATACTGATGTTTGTGGTCCAATGAATGTTGAGGCTCGCAGCGGGTATCGTTATTTTCTCACCTTCACAGATGATTTGAGCAGATATGGGTATATCTACTTAATGAAACACAAGTCTGAAACATTTGAAAAGTTCAAAGAATTTCAGAGTGAAGTGGAAAATCATCGTAACAAGAAAATAAAGTTTCTAGGATCTGATCATGCAGGAGAATATTTGAGTTACGAGTTTGGTATACATTTGAAACAATGCGGAATAGTTTCGCAACTCACGCCACCCGGAACACCACAACGAAATGGTGTGTCCGAATGTCGTAATTGTACTTTACTAGATATGGTGCGATCTATGATGTCTCTTACTGATTTACCGCTATCATTCCGGGGTTATGCTTTAGAGACGGCCGCATTCACGTTGAATAGGGCACCATCAAAATCCGTTGAGACGACGCCTTATGAACTATGGTTTGGCAAGAAACCAAAGTTGTCGTTTCTTAAAGTTTGGGGCTGCGATGCTTATGTGAAGAAACTTCAACCAGATAAGCTCGAACCTAAATCGGAGAAATGTGTCGGATACCCAAAAGAGACTATTGGGTACACCTTCTATCACATATCCGAAGGCAAGACATTCATTGCTAAGAATGGATCCTTTCTAGAGAAAGAGTTTCTCTCGAAAGAAGTGAGTGGGAGGAAAGTAGAACTTGATGAGGTAACTATACCAGCTCCCTTATTGGAAAGTAGTTCATCACAGAAATCGGTTCCTGTGACACCTACACCAATTAGTGAGGAAGTTAATGATGATGATCATGAAACTTCAGATCAAGTTGTTACTAAACTTCGTAGATCAACCAGAGTAAGATCCGCACCAGATTGGTACGGTAATCCTATTCTGGAAGTCATGATGCTAGATCATGGTGAACCTACGAACTATGAAGAAGCGACGGTGAGCCCAGATTCCGCAAAATGGCTTGAAGCCATGAAATCTGAGATGGGATCCATGTATGAGAACAAAGTGTGGACTTTGGTTGACTTGCCCGATGGTCGGCAAGCAATAGAGAATAAATGGATCTTCAAGAAGAAGACTGACGCGACGGTAATGTTAACTGTTTATAAAGCTCGACTTGTTGCAAAAGGTTTTCGACAAGTTCAAGGGGTTGACTACGATGAGACCTTCTCACCCGTAGCGATGCTTAAGTCTGTCCGAATCATGTTAGCAATTGCCGCATTTTATGATTATGAAATATGGCGATGGATGTCAAAACCGCATTCTGAATGGATTTACGGAAGAAGAGTTGTATATGATGCAACGAGAAGGTTTTGTCGATCCTAAGGAGCTAACAAAGTGTGCAAGCTCCAATGATCAATCTATGGTCAGTGCAAGCCTCTCGGAGTTGGAATAATCGCTTTGATAGTGTGATCAAAGCATACGGTTTTATGAGACTTTTGGAGAAGCCTGTATTTACAAGAAAGTGAGTGGGAGCTCTGTAGCATTTCTAATATTATATGTGGACGACATATTGTTGATTGGAAATGATATAGAATTTCTGGATAGCATAAAATGATACTTGAATAAAAGTTTTTCAATGAAAGACCTCGGTGAAGCTGCTTACATATTGGGCATCAAGATCTATAGAGATTGATCAAGACGCTTGATTGGACTTTCACAATGCACGTACCTTGATAAAGTGTTGAAAAAGTTCAATATGGATCAGGCAAAGAAAGGATTCTTGCCTGTATTACAAGGTATAAAATTGAGTCAGACTCAATGCACGACCACTGCAGAAGATAGAGACAAAATGAAAGGAGTTCCCTATGCTTCAGCCATAGGCTCTATCATGTATGCAATGCTGTGTACCAGACCTGATGTGTGCCTTGCTATTAGCTTAGCAGGGAGGTACTCAAATACCTGAAAAGGACTAAGTTTCTCGTTTATGGGGGTGACAAAGAGCTTGTCATAAAAGGTTACGTTGATGCAAGCTTTGACACTGATCCGGACGATTCTAAATCGCAAACCGGATACGTATTTATATTAAATGGTGGAGCTGTAAGTTGGTGCAGTTCTAAACAAAGTGTCGTAGCGGGATCTACATGTGAAGCGGAGTACATAGCTGCTTCGAAAGCAGCAAATGAAGGAGTCTGGATGAAGGAGTTCATTTCCGATCTAGGTGTCATACCTAGTGCATCGGGACCAATGAAGATCTTCTGTGACAATACTGGCGCAATTGCCTTGGCAAAGGAATCCAGATTTCACAAGAGGACCAAGCACATCAAGAGATGCTTCAATTCCATCCGGGACCAAGTCCAATTGGGAGACATAGAAATTTGCAAGATACATACGGATCTGAATGTTGCAGACCCGTTGACTAATCCTCTCTCACGCGCAAAACATGATCAGCAGGAAGACTCCATGGGTGTTAGAATCATTACTATGTAATCTAGATTATTGACTCTAGTGCAAGTGGGAGACTGAAGGAAATATGCCCTAGAGGCAATAATAAAGTTATTATTTATTTCCTCATATCATGATAAATGTTTATTATTCATGCTATGAATTGTATTATCTGGAAACATGATACATGTGTGAATACATAGACAAACATAATATCACTAGTATGCCTCTACTTGACTAGCTCATTAATCAAAGATGGTTATGTTTCCTAACCATAGACATGTGTTGTCATTTGATTAACAAGATCACATCATTAGGAGAATGATGTGATTGACTTGACCCATTCTGTTAGCCTAGCACTTGATCATTTAGTATGTTGCTATTGCTTTCTTCATGACTTATACAAAGTTCCTACAACTATGAGATTACGCAACTCCCGTTTACCGGAGGAACACTTTGTGTGCTACCAAACATCACAACGTAACTGGGTGATTATAAAGGTGCTCTACAGGAGTCTCCAAAGGTACATGTTGAGTTGGCATAATTCGAGATTAGGTTTTGTCACTCTGATTGTCGGAGAAGTATCTCTGGGCCCTCTCGGTAATACACATCACTTAGGCCTTGCAAGCATTGTAACTAATGAGTTAGTTACGGAATGATGTATTAGGGAACGAGTAAAGAGACTTGCCGATAACGAGATTGGACTAGGTATTGGATACCGACAATCGAATCTCGGGCAAGTAACATACCGATGACAAAGGGAACAATGTATGTTGTTATGCGGTTTGACCGATAAAGATCTTCGTAGAATATGTAGGAGCCAATATGAACGTCCAGGTTCCACTATTGGTTATTGATCGAAAATAGTTCTAGGTCATGTATACATAGTTCTCGAACCCGTAGGGTCCGCACGCTTAACGTTATGATGACAATTTTATTATGAGTTTATAAGTTTTGATGTACCGAAGTTTGTTCGGAGTACCGGATGTGATCACGGACATGACGAAGAGTCTCGAAATGGTCGAGACATAAATATTGATATATTGGAAGCCTATGTTTGGACATCGGAATGGTTCCGGGTGAAATCGGGATTTTACCGGAACACTGGGGGGTTACCGGAACCCTCCCGGGGGTTAATGGGCCTTAGTGGGCCATGAGGGAGAAGAGGAGGGCTGGCCAGGACAGGCCGCGCGCCCCCTCCCCACCTAGTACGAATAGGACAAAGGAAGGGGGGGCGGTGCCACCCTTTCCTCTTGTCGTCCCCCAAGTCCTAATCCAACTAGGAAAAGGGGGGGAGTCCTACTCCCGGTGGGAGTAGGACTCCTCCGGCGCGCCTCCTCCTAGGGCCGGCCACACCCCCCCCCCTTGGTCCTTTATATACGGGGGCAGCGGGGCACCCTAGACACACAAGTTGATCTACGGATCGTTCCTTAGCCGTGTGCGGTGCCCCCTCCACCATATTCCACCTTGGTCATATCGTCGCGGAGGTTAGGCGAAGCCCTGCGCCAGTAGAACATCATCATCGTCACCACACCCTCGGGCTAACGAAAATCATCCTAACACCCTGCTGGATCGGAGTCCGGGGAACATCATCGAGCTGAACGTGTGCTGAACACAGAGGTGCCATACGTTCGGTGCTTGGATCGGTCGGATCGTGAAGACGTACGACTACATCAACCGTGTTGTCATGACGCTTCCGCTTTCGGTCTACGAGGGTACGTGGACACACTCTCCCCTCTCGTTGCTATGCATCACCATGATCTTGCATGTGCGTAGGATTTTTTTTTGAAATTACTACATTCCCCAACAGCCATATGGGTCATCACAGATAGATTGACTAAGGTAGCTCATTTCATCCCAGTAAAGACAACCCACACCACTCAGAAGCTTGCCAAGCTTTATCTCTCCCATATAGTTTGTCTGCATGGAATTCCAAAGACTATAATATCTGATAGAGGCACTCAATTTGTCTCTAGATTTTGGGATCAATTACAACAAGCTCTGGGGACTCAACTGGCATTCAGTACAGCATACCACCCCCAGACTCATGGACAAACTGAACGCGTGAACCAAATTCTAGAGGACATGCTGAGAGCGTGTGTCCTCACCTATGGAACCAGTTGGGAAGAAAGCTTGCCATATGCCGAGTTTGCATACAACAACAGTTACCAAGCCAGCCTACAAATGGCACCTTTTGAAGCCTTGTACGGGCGGAGATGTCGTACCCTACTAAATTGGTCAGAGACCGGAGACAGTAGTATCTTCGGTCCATACATGCTCAAGGAAGCCGAGGAGAAAGTTAAGCTAATCAGGGGCCGACTCAAGACAGCTCAAAGCCGACAGAAGAGTTATTACGATCGAAAACATCAGGGAGTCAACTTTGAACCCGGTTAGTATGTGTACCTATGAGTATCTCCTATGAGGGGCCTGCAACGATTCAAAGTTAAAAGAAAGCTAGCACCAAGATTCATCGGACCGTTCTATGTAGTTGCGCGAAGAGGCACAGTAGCCTACCAGCTAGACCTACCCGAAGAACTGTTAGACGTCCACGACGTGTTCCATGTCTCACAGTTGAGGAAATGCGTAAGAAACCCAGAGAAGCATGTATCTCATGAAGACATTGACGTGCAACCAGACCTCACCTACAGGGAACGTCCAATAAAAATATTGGAGGAGTCTGAAAGGAGGACCTGTCAGAAAACAATTAAGTTTTTCAAACTTCAGTGGAGCAATCACACCGAGGATGAAGCAACATGGGAAAGAGAGGATTTTCTTCGGACAGAACACCCACACCTATTTGAGGATCAGCTGAAGTCTCGGGGACGAGATTTTTCCTAAGGGGGTAGGTGTTGTGACACTCCAAAAATTTTGATTTGGTTTTTAGCAAATCTTTATTTGATTTGAAGGAGGCTATTTAAAATCTTTCTAAAAGGACTCTCCTTCTCAAAATTCTCTCTTAGGACAAATATTTTATTTTGGGTCATCCTCAACCTTGATGTTTGGTATTGAAGGCCTTTCATTTGCTGTTGACTCATCACAATTAGTTTTGGAAAGCTTTTCAATTAAAAAAAAGAAATCCTATGGGTGTTGGATTTATTCTTTTTATTCAAACCATTCTCTTTTACCATGCCTCATGTTAAAGTTTTCTTCCAAATGCCCCCTCCACTTTGGGTCAAGTAAAATATACAATCCCAGCAAGTTCAACCCATTGTTGATTTTTATTCTATTTATTTTATCCTCAAAGCTATTTCTGTCATTTATTTTGGACCTAGGTGATTTACAAAGGAAGTACCAAACTACTTTTGAGTTTTGATCCCAAACAATCTCCTATGACTAGTCCTCTGCACCCCCAACCTAGATCCAACAAGACCCACTTGTCCGCAGTTCAAAATTTTCAAGTTTTGCTCATTGCAAGTTTGGACAAGATTTGTCATTTTTGGTGAAATTCAATAATTTTCTTCTCCAAAAATTCAGGCAACCCCTAGATGCATCAAGAGACCACCTCACCAAAGATCAGCTCCAGAAAAATTTTTCACGTGCCAAAATCATTTCATCAAACACCTGGCGTGCACTGTTTCTGTTCAAATTCAGTAAAGTCCAGACATTCACTGTTGGGTTCAGTCGACAGCATCGTTTTCTTCAGAGCCTCGGCGTCAATCTCGCCAGTGCCCGCATTGGCACGATGCTCACTGCACCTTCTCCTTATCCGGAGCGCCGCACGATCGTTTGGACGGGCACAAGCGTCGGAGGCGACGTGTCTCACCGACGCCGGCAACTTCTGCGGTGGTAGAGGCACCCGTGGCGGCCAGCAGGGACCAGCACCACCTTTCGGCGCCGTCCAGCACCACCCAAGCCACCCGAAGCCTCCGCGTGGCTGTCCGCTTGCCTGTGCAAGTTGCGTCACCGTCGCCCTGGCCTTAGCAGCGCAGAGCGTGCTCTCTGCCGCCGACGAGCTCCGTGAGCCGTTCCGTCGGAAACTTGGAGTATCACCCAAGGCAGGCCAAGCTTAGCACTTGAACGGAACCAGTAGACCATCGCGGTGATGCCTAGCCCCCTAAATCACCTGACCGACCACTGCCTCGCCGTAATCATCGCCGAAGTTATCCCGTTCTCGGCAACCGCCTCGGACCGGCTATAAAAGGAGCCCTCGAGCTCGTTATCGACCCAGCGCCACTCCTCCACCTTACCAGAGCCCCGCCTAGCCACTAGGAGGACCTCGAGGAGGCCTCCTTCCCCGACTCCGGCCGCCCCGATCCGCTTCGGGCTCCGGCATGATCCACTCCGGTGAGGACACCTCCACCTCCCAAACCGCGTCAGCAACCCTCTAGTGCACCCACACGTCTAACCCTAGCCTCGATTTGGCGTTTGCAGCACTCCTAGGCGAGATCCACCACTGCCCGAACCGCCGTCGGCCGGAGTAAAGGCCGCCGTCAACGTGGTGCTCGCCGTCGACCAAGTCCACCACCCACAGACGTGGAAGAGCACCCCGAGACCGTAGGTACCATCCACTCCTCCTAACTCGCCGTGGATCGCCGCCGGCGACCACCGCAGCCTTCGGGCGCCGGCGACCCTGTTTTTAAGATTCAAACCTGACGGGGGGGACCCCCTAGTCAGCGTTTTCTTCTTTTTGAACCATTTTCAAAACGCCGCAAAATCGCTTTTACACCAAGCGGTTTCGTCTTTTTTATCTCCCCGAACCTTTTCGTTTATTACGAGATGAGTCCCTGGACTAAAACCTTAATAACTTTTAAACAGAAAATGATTTTTATTGATTCTTTTTCTGTCATATTTATTTTTCTGTCTAGTTTTTTATCATATTTATTTGAAAAACAATTGGAACACTTTTTGTGCACACACGGTATTTACGTTAGTACGCGTTTTCTTTATACCGTAGATACCGAAAGAGGTGACGGAACCGCAAGCTTCACCGAGCTAGACTCCGACTACTCCGAACCAGGCAAGCATGTTTGAACCTTTGATATGATGAGTGTTTTGCATGTTTGTTTGAGTGTTTATTTCATGGCATGTTTATATGAATATCAGTAAGTGTTATATTGCATCCAAGGCTAATACAAGTGAGCTTCGAAACTCGATGTGTTATTTGATGTGAGTTTACATGATCATGTGGTGACATGAAAGGTGGTAAGATGGTATTGTTGAAGCATGCCAGTCTTATGCCAAACCATTTAACTCCAGTGGTAACGTGGATCAAGTCACGTTACCATCCGTTCCCTTTTTGTGCTACCACATGTTTTCTGCAAAGAATATGGTTTAGTAAGTTGCAAACCTCTTTCCTCATACACACCAAATAGAGGGGCCGTGATGAGGGTTCCATGGCCCTGGATTACAGCCAGTCATCCAGTCAGGGGGCATGGGTGTTTCCAGTTGGAACTACAGGAAACTGCTAGTTTGCCGTCTGTGGATAACAGACGGCAAAGACATAAATCCAAACGGCAAAGAGTTTGCCGTCAGGAAGTAGACGGCAAAGTTAGACGGCAAAGATTAATCGGCAAAGAATACTTTGCCGTCTACTATTTTTTCTGCTTGACGGCAAAGACTTTGCCGTCAGTCTACACCTTCTGCCGTCAGCGGGTAAAGCCAGACGGCAAAATATTGCAGCAGACGGAACGGATGGACTGACTGACAGCGTCAAGTGTTTTGCCGTCTACCGGCCGTCCAGGCAGACGGCAAAGTCTATTAACTTTGCCGTCAACTGTCACGGCATGCAAACGGGAAAAACTCATACTTTGTCGTCTGTCGTTCTTGGGCCAGTGGGCAAAATAGCTGGACTTTGTCGTCTGCTATTTGCTCCCCAGTGGGCAAAGATGCATACTTTGCCGTCTGGGAGGTTTGTCCCAGACGGCAAATAGCCACCTCTTTGCAATCAACCGGCCTGTTGGCCAGACGGCAACATTCCAGCAGAAGCACAGGCTAGAGACATGTGGCAGTTTTGCCGTCTGTCGCTAGACGGCAAAGCTTTTTTTGATAATCTCAAATTTTAATACACAATTAAACAGTTTAATACACAATATAGTAATTGCCTTGATCCATAACCAAAGATCCTCATAGCACAGAACCATAACAGGACAACATAGTTCCATAGCAAATATAAGCAACAATGAACAAAGTTCCATAGCATATAGTCCCAGGACAATGTTCCATAGCATATAGTCCCAAAACAAAGTTCCATAGCATATAGTTCCATAGCATATAGTTCCACAACATATAGTCCCATACATATAATACACAATGAACAAAGATGGCATCACTATGTAAGATTTGACACTACAACAAATGCCTTCATGTCCATGTCATAGTCGAAAGAACATCCAGGTGGCAACCTACAAGATTGAATGGTGACTATCACATTTTTGCACAAGAACAAATAATGTTCTTGAAATCATCAATATGCCAAACAGACAAAAGAAGCACCAACCATACTCGATCTCAATCATTCGGAGAACCACCAAGGTTGTTGTCACTTGGGCCTCGTGCATGTGAAGATCCATCAGTATTAGATCCATGGCATGATTGATGAGGCATCGGCATAGCGGGCATACTATTCTGGGTACAATAAGCCTGCAAATTATGTTTGAGTGAAGATTAAGTACTGGTGGTAGAAGAGTTCATGTATGTCTTTGGCAACTAAGGAACTAACCGCAAACATTTCAAAGCATTGACTAGTTTGTGCCAACACCGCCTGCTGCACCGCTTGCTGCGTCCTCTCATCAGCCAGTCGCCTCTCCTTCGCCCTCTCCTCCGCCGCTACTCGCCTCAACTCCGCCAGTCTATCCTGCAAAGTATGGCATGGCAATCACATATTCAATCCAACAGTAAGTAAGAAACAAACATATATAGAAGGACTTGTATAGAATACCTCCATCTCAACCATAGCTGGAGTCGAGCGTTTACATGTAGAAGATTTTGAGATACCTAATCGAGCTTTGTATTCAGTGGAGATAGCTACGGAGGAACTAGGAACATGCCTCCTGCAATTGCTTCCTTGCCATGTTTCCTGCCTTCTCCAGAGATCATGACCAACGCGTGGTCAAGATGCTCTGTTGTCACATCATACTTGGGCCCTTTCAACTCTTTTGCCATCCCATTAAATTTCTCCATCCGATTGTAGGCGGTCTTGTTGGAGTACGCGGACGCTGTGTCATTCTCATCGTAAGGCGTGGCTGTTCTATATAGTGCCTTATGGGCCAAAGCATACGAGACGAAAAGGTTGGGCAGTGGAGCATTATTGTGAGACGCCTGCAACCAAAGCAACATGATTAAGATTTCATCACAAGGATTGGCAACATGTATGACAAGAAAAACCTTATGAAGAACTCCATAAGATATACCCAACGTTCACCGTACTCCATAACGTTAAAATTGCCTTGATGATGTGGTGGATCCAGCATTCTGGCTCGCCGATTTCTATAATCTTTGTATTTCGCCCTGTACTGTTTGGAACACCAATAGTCCACGATCCGCTGCCAACACTCCCCCTTATCGACGCACTATCTCGGAGTAACCTAATTGATCAATTGCATCTCATATATGTCGAAAATAAATTGAGTGCCAGCCTGTTGAGGAAATAACAAGCATGAATATGCTTTACCTGCATGTACTTGTCCTTCTCAAGACGGAGTCTCCTACCAGCTTTCTTATCAAGACTCTTATAGCCATGAGTTGCCATATATTTGCGGACGGCTAAAGGGCGCCCCTCATGCATCAGATTATGCACAAGCTTCGGGCAATGTTTGTTGACAACTGCTCGTGCCTCCTCCAACTTTCCATCCTCGCATCTATTGAAATCCTGCAAATATAGAGAAAATTAGTTTGGTGCAGTAATTTTCAAACCTTTAAGTCTGAGGTTTCTTATAAAATCTAAATAAAGTAATATTTGCTAGTTTATTTATAGTCAAAACAGGCAAATATAGAGACAATGGCTCCATCCCAGAAATCAAAAGGTTAAAAAGACCATCATACTCTAATAAATTTCACTAGATAGTTTTGCTACTGCAGTATTATAGTCTGCTAGCATTCTGTTAAGAAAAATAAAGTAAAATCTAAATCTAAGTTTTCGAGATAGTTTTGCTACTGTAGTATTATAGTCTGTTAGCATTCTGTTAAGAAAAATAAAGTAAAATCTAAATCTAAGTTTTCTCATGGGTGGAATATTTAATTTTTGAGTGCAGCATATATATCAACGGCTAGAAGTTTTGCTACTACAAGACGGTGGAGATGCAGTGTGTGAAGGAAACTTAATGATTACCCAATGTTTGACAAAGACCCACTCGGATTTGTTGTGAAACTCGATGTTGTTGGCTACACCAAGATCCTCATAGGCTTTGTAGTGGTCCTGTGTACATGTTGGTTCTAACTTTGCCCTCCCCATGCAAAGTAACCATGCCAGGTAATGCTCCTTAATGAGGCTCCCAAGGACGCCGTTCACGTGTCGGTACATTCCCCTGCTAGCTCCAGCTTTCTTCCAACCGCTACATAATGAGAAGCCAAAGTTATTAGCAATTGTTGCATACATTGGAGGTAGAAAATGGGAAGCCAAAGTTAGTTACATTTCTCCACATGGAGCAATACATGGCCTCTGCTCGACAGGAAGCCCTTGTTCCGGGAGCCTTGAGGAACCACGTAGGTACACGGACCGACCCTCCTCAACTTGGATGAAACCAGCATGCTCCTCGTCAGAGGTTGAGGCCTCCTTGTCAGAGGTCGGGGCCTCCTCGTCAGAGGCCTCCGACGACAACCACTCTTCCTCCACCCTCTTAGACACGGGGGAGTGAGACACCGGCTCGTCCTCCACCCTCTCAGACACGGGGGAGTGAGACACCGGCTCATCCTCCACCCTCTCAAACATGGGGGAGTGAAACACCGGCTCGTCCTCCACCCTCTTAGACACGGGGGCGTGAGACACTGGCCGAACAGGGTTTCTCTTAGTATTTGCTCCACACGCACCTCTTCCCCGGCCTTTTCTTCTCCCTCGATCAGCCTGACAATGAGAGGAAGGCGGAGGATCGACGATAAAAGTGCTAAGCAAAGATCTCGCTATGGGGAGCCCGGGCTTTTTCCTTTGCAGGCCCACCATGCTTCACTCACCTGCTATGACAAAAAGTAAAGCAATTAGTATAAATACAAGATTATAGTTTAAATAAATAAGCATAAGTTCAAACAATTGTCGCAATGAGAATTACCAATGCAATTGTAGTACAAATACATTATAGTTCAAACAAATAAGCATAAGTTCAAAAAACATACGCAATGAGAATTACCAGGCAATTATAGTACAAAAACTACATTATACTTCAAATAGATAAGAATAAGTTAAAAAATATTACAAATTCAACATTACAACTTGTTTGAGATCATCTGGGTCATGGTAAAGCAACTAGTACAAAATCAGCATTTCTAAGAAGGCCCTCGCAGACTCCTCCGGTTCTTCCTTTGATCCCTCTTCACGTGCATCGTTGAAGTCAGCTATGATGTCAACTATCCTGGTACCATTGTTGTCGGTTCGCCGATGCACCACCTCCTCTCTGCTTTGTTCAGGCTCGCCATGAAGGGTCCACCTGGTATACCCACGCTTAAACCCATGCCTCTGCAGGTGCACACACATCGTCTTCTTCGACTATTCTGTGCTGTTGCCACACTTCAAGCAGGGGCACCAACTTTTTCTTTGGCCTTTAGAAAATGCTGCCTCCACTAATTCGTTGGTTTTCGTCACCCATTCAGTGGTCATGCCAGCCTGACTAGGGTGTCCAGTGTACATCCACTCACGATCATCCATACTGGTACTAGCACTAACAGTAGGGGCACCAAATTCATATTCATAAAGATATGTATAATGTAATTAAGACTAGATACACACCTGATTATCATTGTCATATTATTTACGCCATGATTTTAATTTTTGTTAGGACCCCGACTCAATGCCACATCGATCTAGCATGTAACACCTCATATCAGTTTGCGGCCTCACGCACGGTATACCCACGGGTGTCGCCTTACCTTTGCCCGGGACCGTTTGCGCCTTTTGACACATGTATATGATAGTGTTGCTAGCATCCATATGATAAGGAGCCCGGGTTGACATGGCTAGTCGTAAACCCAAAGTGGCACAAACTTACAGGGACAGGCATCCATGACCCAACATCGAACGTGTCGGTCGTCAACGAGTGAATCCAGGCAGTAGCACTGGGCTAACAGACTCGTGAACCGGCCAGCGGGCTAACAGGACTCGGTATTCATCGCGTGACATTTTCAAGGGATGCATACTGTGAATGAAGAAGGACACATGCCGGCCAGCCTAAGTGTTACGGAGCAGTAGCACGCCACCATGGCTCCGTGGAAGCACTAGGAGACATTTCCCGGTAAGAGAGGCTACTAAGGATAAACAACTAGATAGTCAGATCCCACACATAGCAATACATATTACACGTACGCATAACATGCAAGAATGTGCTGTACAACATGGCATCACAGCATAACTCAACAACTCATATAGATAAAGGCTCAGAAGAGCCATGATAGCATTTATTGCAAACAGGGGTCACAGGATCCATCATACAGAGCATACAAGCAACAAGCGGAAGCATTGCATGTCTGGGTACAGACATCTACAAATGAAAAAGGCTGAAGAGCCTGACTATCTACAACATCCGATCAAGATCGTAGCTGAGGTACAAGCTACTTGTCAAAGTCCACGAGAACACTAGTAAGACCGAAGTCTCCGCTGCAAAAACATAAATAAAGCAACATGAGTACAAAGGTACTCAGCAAGACTTACATCGATCCTATCATACATGCATTTGTATCAAGAGGGTAATGTGGGGTTTAGTTGCAGAAGCCAGCTTTGACTCTGTGGCTATCCTGTTCTACGACTACTGAACTTCTTTGAGGTGATATGGCGCACACGAGTCCACTAATCACCACACAATACACTACTATGGATTCATCTCCGTCTCCCTACGAGAAGGCCATCCATAGCACTCACACTTGTCTTGAGCATTTTATAGTATCCACTTCAAGTTGTCTATGTACCATGTAAGCATCCAAGAAGTCCATAACCGCGGACCCGGCTATTCGAATAGATCATGTTAACCCTGCAGGGGTGTACTTCTTCACACACGGTCTCGCCACTTACCGCCATGTACACGTCATGTATCTCGGCAACCTTCAAGCGGAAGCCTGGCGAGGGTGTCGGCCATGACCTGACTAAACACACAAGACTCTAATCCAGGTTTATCGCATATTCGGGTTCCATCCGCAAGGAGATCCGGTCGGGGTGTCGCTCACGGACCCAAACGATGTGAGCAGGGTTCCCAAGCCCACCATCCGGGTGCCACTTGGTACACCGTACATTGTGTTTAGTCTGTCCTAAGCCCACCTGGTCGGGTGCCACTTGGTAGACTACTAACACTACCTACAAACACCAGAAACTAGTTGCGACTCCTGGACAGAGATCAAGTCGGTTAATAAGTCGAGAGAGTCAATTAAGGATCCCAATGTGTGGTAGTATCGAGTCATTGGACAACATACATAGAACTCAGTGCTTAAGACCGGTTCCAGTGAGACAACCCACCATGTACTCCTACATGTCCTCTCACCGCTACCTTTACCAAATCGTGTTCACACACTTAACTCTCAGCACCAGAACAAGTCATAACACTCCAATTCATTCCCAATGAATCAGACCTGACACAACTCTAAGCAATAGTAGGCATAGCATGGTAGGAACACAACATGGCTCAATCAACTCCTACACATGCTAGTGGGTTTCAACTATTTACTGTGGCAATGACAGGTCATGCAGAGGAATGGGTTCAACTACCGCAAGACAAAGTAGCGTATGAATCGTTGTTGTCCTAATGCAATAACCGAGAGCAGGAGCGAGAGAGTAGGATTTTATCGAATGAACAAGGGGTTTGCTTGCCTCGGTAGATCAACAAGGAAGGCACCGTCGTCGATGTGTACTGAATGGTCTCCTGAGCAGACCTATCGAGAAGGAACGGTGTCGCCAATCAATAAACAATCATATGCAACAATATGATGCATGAACATGGCATGAATATGTGATGTTGTTTGAGCTAATGCAGCTAGCATTCATTAGGTTGAAGTCCATTTGAACCAAAGGTTCAAATGCAACTCCAAAATAAGCTCTTTATATAAGCCATTTTAGTGTTTCACTTATACAGTATGTATAAGTTGGTTTGTCATGCATGAAACTAGTACAGATGGAAAGATTGCATTTTTCTGATAATTTTTCATATATAACTTATTTCAATCTGAGTTACGGTTGAATTTCTATGATTTTCTGAAGTTTTGCTAACTTTTTGGAATTTCCTGATTTAAAAGGATTAAACTAATTCCAGAAAATAAGTAATGGCGTCAGCCTGACGTCAGCGTGACGTCAGCAGGTCAATGGCGCCAGGCCAGGTCAAACCTGACGGCTGGGACCCGCATGTCAGTGTAACATCTAACTAATAGAGTTAGTTAGTGTTAGGTTAGCACTAACCTAGGTTAATTAGGGCCTGGGCCCGCCTATCAGTGAGACAACCAATTAACTGAGTTAATTAGCGCTAACTAAACTAACACCTAAACGAAACAGCGGCATGGCCCAGGCGTTAGTGACCCTGGGGTGTCAAACCCCAGGTCAAACAAGTCAAACCCGCCGGCGGTTAGTCGCCGGCGAGATCCGCAGCGTACTTGTGCCCCGGGTTTCCTTTGTGGTGCTCCAAATGACGCGCGGCTAGGCGCGTTGGAGAGCTAGCTTGATGGCGCGTCGGGCGGTGGCCATGGCTGGGCCTGGGATGGCAGGAGTCGACGGCGGCGAGCTCGGTTGCGGCCGCCGGAGTTCGGTCGTGCACGAGAGCGCGCTTGGAGCTCAAGACAAGAGAAGCAAAGCGCTAGGGATGTTTCACGTGGCCCCACGAGCTTGTTGACTCGCCGGGTGACCAAATGGTCACCGGAGCTGCGCCGACGGCGAGCTCGGGCGGCGCGAAGGTTCACCATGGTGGAGACGACAGCTAGAGGGCGAGCACGCACCGGGGAGAGAGGGGAGATGAAGCAGGGGCTCACGGGGAGGTGGATGGTGCAGACGGCAGGGTCGGGGTAGCGTGGGTTGTCGCGAATCGACGGCGGCGATCCACGGCGGCCGAGGCGAAGACAACGACGGTGGCGACGAAGCAGGGCCTCCGGGCGTCGCGTAGCTCCGTTGAGGGGGCAAGGCAGTCGCGGCGGAGCTTCTAAGATCAGCGGGAGGGCGAGGGGTGGCCGGTGGCCGCGGCAACGGCGAGCGGTGGCGACGATGGCGCTCGGGTGTGCGAGGGAGAGAGCGGAGGAGGCAGGGAACGAGGGTGAGAGTGAGAGGATGGGGCGGCAAGCAGGAGGTGGTGATGCACGTGTGCGCGCGCCATGGGCACACGCCCCTGTCCTCCTGGCGCGGTGGAGACGATGACTAGCGTCGACCGGCCACCGAGCCGACTGTTCAAGGTCATTGGCTGCACAAAGGCCTACCTGCATGAGGAGGTAAGCGCTGTAAGGTTTTCCCATTTCTTTTTCTTTTTTATTTTTCTGACGTTTATTTTGATTTAATAATAATACTAAATAATTTTATTTACTTATGCCAATTTTTGTAGGAACTACTGGTATTATTCCAGAGCTCCTCAACAAATGGCATAATTTTTGGACATATAATATATATATAACATTTATATATCCAATGCAAATAATTATGCATTAATTCCAAATGCCCAAAATAAATACTTATGAGCTCCCAAAAATAATGGTTTGATTTTTATCTCTGTCCAGTATTTTTAGAGGACAACATGAGCATTTTCTTGGACCTTTTTGGAGCAATTTTTATTTGGGTCATTTCTAGAAATGATTCTGAGGGTTTCACAAATCTTCATTTCAAATTTAAATGGAATTTAAACATGATGCACAAATGACTAGCTAGTCTAGGTCATACCGAACTAGGATGTCACAACTCGCCTCATCGAAAGAATCTCGCCCCGAGATTCGTGGGTCGACGAAAGAAACCGGGTACTCCAAATAAGACGATCTTCTCGCCCTGTAGCTTCTCTCGGAATGATGAGACCATCGAACCTTGAGAAACTTGATGTTATGACGTCGAGTGACACACTCTGCTTGATCAAGAATGCGAACTGGATACTCTCGATATGTGAGGTTATCTTGGAGATCAAGCATTTCGTGGTCCACTCCGCGGATAGGATCCGAGAAGCAACGCCTGAGTTGAGAGACGTGGAAGACATCATGAACTCGAGAAAGATGTGGGGGTAGTTCCAACTGGTAGGCAACCTCTCCTCGTTTAGCGAGAATGCGAAAAGGACCAATGAAACGAGGAGCCAACTTGCCCTTGATACCGAAACGATGGGTACCCTTTAGAGGAGTAACCCGAAGGTAAGCTTTGTCGCCAACTTCATAAGTCATATCCTTATGATGACGATCATACTGGCTCTTTTAACGAGACTGGGCTGTTTTCAAATTCTCACGAATGATGCGAACTTGCTCTTCTGCCTCCTGGATCATGTCCGGTCCAAAGAATTGTCTTTCACCGGTTTCTGACCAGTTCAAAGGTGTTCGACATCTTCATCAATAGAGAATCTCAAAAGGAGCTTTCTTGAGACTGGACTGATAGCTATTGTTATAAGCAAACTCGGTGAAAGGAAGACATTTCTCCCAATCCATACCGAATGAGATAACACAAGCTCTAAGCATGTCTTCGAGAATTTGGTTGACCCGTTCCACCTGACCACTTGATTGAGGGTGGAAAGCGGTACTGAAGGAAAGATGGGTTCCCATGGAAGTTTGGAAACTCTCCCAGAAATGAGAAGTGAAAAGACTGCCACGGTCTGAATTGATCTCTAGTGGAACACCATGAACTGATACTATTCGAGAAATATATAAGTCAGCGAGCTGACTAGCAGTGATACTCTCTCGAATAGGAAGGAAGTGAGCCACTTTGGAAAGACGATCAACGACTATGAAGATAGCGTTATTCCCTTTATTGGTCCTGGGAAAGCCGGTGATGAAGTCCATACCAACTTTATCCCATTTCCATTTAGGAATAGCTAAAGGCTGAAGGGTGCCAGCATGTCTTTGATGCTCTACCTTAACGCAACGACAAACGTCACAGTTAGCAATAAACTGAGCAATTTCTCTCTTCATCCTAGTCCACCAGAACCTCTGGCGTAGGTCCTGATACATCTTAGTACTACCGGGATGAATCGTGAGAGGAGATTCATGAGCCTCCTTAAGGATCAGTTTCCGAAGATGTTGCTTCTTGGGAACCACCAAACAGTTCTTAAAGAAAACAACACCTCGATCATCAACAGAGAAACTACCAGCAGCTCCCTTCTTAACGTTATCCTTGATTCGAGAAATACCCGTATCATACTGCTGGCTAGTTATGATCTGATCCTCAAGAGTAGGTTTCGCCACCAAGGTAGAAAGGATCTGTGAGGAGCAATGTGAAGGTTAAGCCTACAGAATTCCTCATGGAGAAGTGGTTGGCCCTGCTGCAACATGAGATTGTTGCAATTGGATTTACGACTTAGCGCATCAGCCATGACATTGGCTTTGCCTGGAGTGTAGGTAATCCCTAAGTCATAATCTGAGATCAACTCCAACCAACGTCTTTGCCTAAGGTTCAAATCTGCTTTGGTGAAGATATACTTGAGATTCTGGTGATCGGTATAGATCTTGCAACGTTTACCAAGAAGGTAATGTCGCCAGATCTTGAGTGCATAGACTACGGCTGCAAGCTCTAGATCATGTGTAGGATAATTCTCCTCATGTGGATGCAACTGACGAGATGCATAGGCAATCACATGATGATCCTGCATAAGAATGCAACCTAGTCCCTGTCGTGAGGCGTCGCAGTAGATAACAAAGTCCTTAGTGAAATCCGGTGGCACAAGTATGGGAGCAGAAGTCAGGCGTCCTTTCAGTTCCTGAAAGTTGTACTCACACTATGGGGACCACTCGAACTTTTTATCTTTCTTGAGAAGTTCTGTGAGGGGTTTAGCTACTTTGGAGAAGTTTTCAACAAAGCGGCGACAATAGCTGGCTAGACCAAGGAAACTCCTAACTTGTTTGACGGTTTCAGGTGGAGTCCAATCAAGAACGGCCTTAACTCTCTCGGGATTGACAGCAATGCCCTTACCAGAGATTACGTGGCCTAGGTAGGTCACTTCTGGCAACCAAAATTCACACTTGGAGAACTTGGCATAAAGGCGGTGCTCTCTGAGTTTTTCTAGCACAAGTCTAAGATGTTCGGCATGCTCTTGCTCGTTCTTCGAGTAAATAAGAATATCATCGAGGTAAACCACAACGAACTTATCTAGGTACTCCATGAAGATCGAGTTCGTCAAGCGGGAGAAGGTAGCTGGAGCATTGGTTAGACCGAAGGACATGATGGTGTACTCGTACTGGCCATAACGAGTAACAAAAGCTGTCTTGGGGATGTCCCCGTTTCTGATTTTGATTTGGTGGTAGCCCAACCTCAAATCCATCTTGGAGAAGACTGAGGATCCAGCGAGCTGATCATACAGATCGTTGATCTTGGGGAGCGGATACTTGTTCTTTATCGTGACCAAATTAACGGGACGATAATCTACAACCATCTGATCAGTGCCATCCTTCTTCTTGACAAAGAGGACGGGGCAAGCCCAAGGAGAAGAACTAGGACGGATGAAACCCTTTTGCAAGGACTCATCAAGTTGTTTCTTAAGCTCAGCTAGTTCTAAGGGCGCCATTTTGTAAGGTCTCCTAGAGATTGGAGCAGTTCCTGGGATATGATCTATGATTTAACTCTACATCTCTCGCTGTGGAACACCGCAGTTCCTCTCGAAAGACATCCGGAAAGTCACGGACTACCGGGATATCTTGAAGGTCTGGAAGAGGGCTGGCATTAAGAGAATAGAGTTGACGCCTTGCAACTCTAGTGGAGACAGTAACTATCGTGCCAGATGGGTGTGTAAGCTGAATAGACCTGGTGTAATAATCAATCTTGGCATAATGAGTTGTCATCCAGTCCATACCCAAGATGATGTTAATATCTGTAGACTTGAGGGCTATAAGTGATGCGAGGAATACAAGTCTGTCAACAAGGATTTCGTTACCATGGCTTACACTAGAAGTTTGCCATTTGGATCCAGGAGTTTGAATGACTAGGGGAGAGGGCATATCACAAAATGACATGTTGTGCAAGTTAGCATAGCTTTCAGAAATGAAGGAGTGAGACGCTCCAGTATCGAACAAAACCGATGCTGGATGACAGTTGACAAGGAATGTACCAAGAACGACATCCAGATCATCATGAGCGTTACTAGCTAAGACGTGATGCACACGTCCGCGTTCAGTGGGAGCTGACTTGACACTGATCATCTTGCATGGTGGCCTAACACAAGCAACAGACTTCTCGGGCTAGCGTGGAGCATAGCTAGTCTGAGAGCAGTCACGTGCATAGTGTCCTGGCTTCCCGCATGTGAAGCAAGTCCCTGAAGTAGGAGGTGGACCCGCACTGACAAGCGGTCTACCAGTAGGCCTGGGTGGAACATACGACTGAGTTGGATAAGGTGCCACATAAGATGGCCTCGGTACATATCTGGGTGGAAGAGCGGAGTTCGGAACCCAAATCCGGCGCTTCTGAGAACCAGAACCGGAGGAAGATCCCAAATCACGGGTGTGCTTACGAGACTCCTCGTAAGTGAGCTGAGTTGTCTCTGCATTAATGGCCTTGTTCACCAGAGCATGGAATTTGTCACAATGATGTAGGTGGAGATCACGGCGCAACTTGGGGTTGAGACCCTTCCGGAACCTAGCCTGCTTCCTGACGTCCGTGGACACCTCTTCTGGGGCATAGCGGGCGAGGTTCTCAAACTCTCTACTGTAAGCATCAACAACAATCTTACTCTGGGTGAAACTACAGAACTGTTCTCTCTTGCGATCGATGAGGGCTTCATGAATGTGATGCTCGCGAAAAGCCTCAGTGAAATCTCTCCAGGTAGGAATCTGACCAGCTGGAAGCATAGCCTCATAGTTCTGCCACCAGAGACTAGCAGGACCTTCCAGGTGGTATGTCGCATAGGTGACCTTGTCATCTTCAGCTACGTTCGCAGAATGGAGCTTGTGTGTGATACTACGGAGCCAGTCATCTGCATCGAGCGGCTCGATGGAATGATGAAAGGTGGGTGGGTGCAAGAGAATGAAGTCATGAATGGTTGCAGACCCTTTGAACTGATGTGCGGTGTTCTCCTCGATACGTGCCAACAAGCAGTTAGACTCACACTTGCTCCTCTCCATCTCTAACATGAACTCTGCCAACGAAGGCTGGTCGGGAGGATCCTCATCCCTACCATCTCCGTGGTTCTGGCTACGAACAACAGAACTTCGCTTAACTGATGACATCCTAAGAAACGAAACCAAGGACGGAATCAGCATCATCTATAGGCTATAGAATGTAGGATAAGGAAATTAGTAACTCTCGAACTCCTAGGGAAATTCCGGCAGCATAACGGCAGTAAAATGCTCAGAATGAGACATCCTGCTAAAATGGGGTAGTAACATACTCAACATCATCACTCAAGGTTCCGAGATAGTACTAATCAGGCTACACCGGAAGTACTCGAAAACTGGGGTATGACTCTGATCAACCAATCCTATGGGACTACGGAGTAGTAACACGTGATCCTGATAGACGGAAGAGAAAGCCTAGTTCCTTAACCCCGTAGGAAGGATAGAATGACTCAGATCAGAAGGTCATGAGGTAAATGAGTAAAAAGAGCCTGACGTTACTTCCCACAATCAATTCCCTTACATAACTAAAGAATTTCTAGACTGAACTTCGACCAGTTTTGCTTGGTAATCCTACAGGCAGTCAGGCTCTGATACCAAAGTTGTCAAGACGCCGACTCAATGCCACATCCATCTAGCATGTAACACCCACGCACGGTATCCCCACGGGTGTCGCCTTACCTTTGCCCGGGACCGTTTGCGCCTTTTGACACACCTATATGATAGTGTCGCTAGCATCCATATGATAAGGTGCCCGGCTGACATGGCTAGTCGAAACCCAAAGTGGCACAAACTTACAGGACAGCATCCATGACCCAAAGATCGAACGTGTCGGTCATCACGAGTGAATCCAGGCTGTACCTCTGGCTAACAGACTCGTGAACCGGGCAGAAGCGGCTAACAGACTCCAAGATTCATCGCGTGACATTTCAAGGGATGTATACAGAACGAAGAAGGACACATGCCGGCCAGCCTAAGTGTTCCGGAGCAGTAGCACGCTACCATGGCTCCGTGGAAGCACTAGGAGACATTTCCCGGTAAGAGAGGCTACTAAGGATAAACAACTAGATAGTCAGATCCCGCACATAGCAGTACGCATTACACGTACGCATAACATGCAAGTATGTGCTGTACAACATGGCATCACAGCATAACTCAACAACTCATATAGATAAAGGCTCAAAAGAGCCATCGTAGCATTTATTGCAAACAGTGGTCACAAGATCCATCATACAGAGCATACAAGCAACAAGAGGAAGCATTACATGTCTGGGTACAGACATCTACAAATGAAAAAGGCTGAAGAGCCTGACTATCTACAACATCCGATTAAGATCGTAGCTGAGGTACAAGCTACTTGTCGAAGTCCAGGAGAACACTAGTAAGACCAAAGTCTCCGCTGCAAAAACATAAATAAAGCAACATGAGTACAAAGGTACTCAGCAAGACTTACATCAGATCATATCATACATGCATTTGTATCAAGAGGGTAATGTGGGGTTTAGTTGCAGCAAGCCAGCTTTGACTCTGTGGCTATCCTGTTCTACGACTACCAGAACTTCTTTGAGGTGATATGGCGCACACGAGTCCACTAATCACCACACAATACACTACTATGGATTCATCTCCGTGTCCCTACGAGAAGGCCATCCATAGCACTCACACTTGTCTTGAGCATTTTATAGTATCCACTTCAAGTTGTCTATGTACCATGTAAGCATCCAAGAAGTCCATAACCGCGGACCCGACTATTCGAATAGATCATGTTAACCCTGCAGGGGTGTACTTCTTCACACACGCTCTCGCCACTTACTGCCATGTACACGTCATGTATCTTAGCAATCTCAAGCGGAAGCCTGGCGAGGGTGTCGGCCACGACCTGACTAACCACACAAGACTCTACTCCAGGTTTATCACCTATTCAGGTTCCATCCGCAAGGAGATCCGGCCGGGGTGTCGCTCACGGCCCCAAACGATGTGAGCATGGTTCCCAAGCCCACCATCCGGGTGCCACTTGGTACACTGTACATCAGGCCTAGTCTGTCCTAAGCCCACCTGGCCGGGTGCCACTTGGTAGACTACTAACACTACCTACAAACACCAGAAACTAGTTGCGACTCCTGGAGAGAGATCAAGTCAGTTAATAAGTCGAGAGAGTCAATTAAGGATCCCAATGTGTGGTAGTACCGAGTGCGTAAGAACAGTTCCAGTGAGACAACCCACCATGTACTCCTACATGGCCTCTCACCGCTACCTTTACCAAATCGTGTTCACACACTTAACTCTCAGCACCAGAACAACTCATAACACTCCAATTCATTCCCAATGAATCAGACCTGACACAACTCTAAGCAATAGCAGGCATAGCATGGTAGGAACACAACATGGCTCAATCAACTCCTACACATGCTAGTGGGTTTCAACTATTTACTGTGGCAATGACAGGTCATGCAGAGGAATGGGTTCAACTACCGTAGCACAAAGTAGCAGATGAATCATTGTTGTCCTAATGCAATAACTGAGAGCAGGAGCAAGAGAGTAGGATTGTATCGGAATGAACAAGGGGGTTTGCTTGCCTAGTAGATCAACAAGGAAGGCACTGCTCCTCAGACAGGTACTCTGGAATGGTCTCCGGAGCAGGACCTATCGAGAAGGAACGGTGTCGGCAATCAATAAACAATCATATGCAACAATATGATGCATGAACATGGCGTGAATATGTGATGTTGTTTGAGCTAATCCAGCTAGCATTCATTAGGTTGAAGTCCATTTGAACCAAAGGTTCAAATGCAACTCCAAATAAGCTCTTTATATAAGCCATTTTAGTGTTTCACTTATACAGTAGGTATAAGTTGGTTTGTCATGCATGAAACTAGTACAGATGGAAATATTGCATTTTTCTGATAATTTTTCATATATAACTTATTTCAATCTGAGTTACGGTTGAATTTCTATGATTTTTTGAAGTTTTGCTAACTTTCTGGAATTTCCTGATTTAAAAGGATTAAACTAATTCCAGAAAATAAATAATGGCGTCAGCCTGACGTCAGCGTGACGCCAGCAGGTCAGCGGCGCCAACCCAGGTCAAACCTGACGGCTGGGACCCACATGTCAGTGTAACATCTAACTAACAGAGTTAGTTAGTGTTAGGTTAGCACTAACCTAGGTTAATTAGGGCCTCGGCCCGCCTATCAGTGAGACAACTAATTAACTGTGTTAATTAGCGCTAACTAAAGTAACACCTAAACTAAACAGTGGCATGGCCCACGTGTCAGTGACCCTGGGGGGTCAAACCCCAGGTCAAACAAGTCAAACCCACCGGCGGTTAGTCGCCGGCGAGATCCGCGGCGTACTTGTGCCCCGGGTTTCTTTTGTGGTGCTCCAAATGACGCGCGGCTAGGCGCGTTGGAGAGCTAGCTTGATGGCGCATCGGGCGGTGGCCGTGGCTGGGATTGGGATAGCCAGAGTCGATGGCGGCGAGCTCGGTCGCGGCCGCCGGAGTTCGGTCGTGCACGAGAGCGCGTTTGGAGCTCGAAGACGAGAGAAGCAAAGCGCTAGGGAAGCTCTACGTGGCCCTACAAGATTGTTGGACTCGCCGGGGTGACCAAATGGTCACCGGAGCTGCGTCGACGGCGAGCTCGGGTGGCGGCGAAGGTTCGGCCATGGTGGAGACGACAGCTAGAGGGCGAGCGCGACCAGGGGAGAGAGGGGAGATGAAGCAGGGGCTCACGGGGAGGTGGATGGTGCAGACGGCAGGGTCGGGGTAGCGTGGGTTGTCGCAAATCGACGGCGGCGATCCACGGCGGCCGAGGCGAAGACGACGATGGTGGCGACAAAGCAGGGCCTCCGGGCGTCGCGTAGCTCCGTTGAGGGGGCAAGGCAGTCGCGGCGGAGCTTCTAGGCTCAGTGGCAGGGCGAGGGGTGGCCGGTGGCCGCGGCAACGGCGAGCGGCGGCGACGATGGCGCTCGGGTGTGCGAGGGAGAGGGCGGAGGAGGCAGGGAACGAGGGTGAGAGTGAGAGGGTGGGGCTCAGGGGCGTGTGTGGCGTGCTCAGACAGCTCCAGGCAATCGGCGGCAAGCAGGAGGTGGTGATGCACGTGTGCGTGCGCCGTGGGAACACGCCCCTGTCCTCCTGGCGCGGTGGAGACGATGATGGCGCCGACCACCACCGGGCCATCTGTTGGGTCATTGGTTGCACAAGGTCTTGCTGCACAGGGAGGTAAGCGCCATGTAAGGTTTTCCCATTTCTTTTTCTTTTCTATTTTTCTGATGTTTGTTTTGATTTAATAATAATACTAAATCATTTTATTTACTTATGCCAATTTTTGTAGGAACTAGTGGTATTATTCCAGAGCTCCTCAACAAATGGCATAATTTTTGGACATATAATATATATATAACATTTATATATCCAATGCAAATAATTATGCATTAATTCCAAATGCCCAAAATAAATAGTTATGAGCTCCCAAAAATAATGGTTTGATTTTTATCTCTGTCCAGTATTTTCGGAGGACAACATGAGCATTTTCTTGGACCTTTTTGGAGCAATTTTTATTTGGGTCATTTCCAGAAATGATTCTGAGGGTTTCACAAATCCTCATTTCAAATTTAAATGGAATTTAAACATGATGCACAAATGACTAGCTAGTCTAGGTCATACCAGAACTAGGGATGTCACAACTTTTTACCATACAAAAGGGAAACGTGCATCCATGGATTGAATCCTATCTCTAATAGGTAAAGATGGGTCCTAATCCCACCCGAGTACGTGTAGATTGGGTTCGTTTCCCGTGCTCTACTCCGGTCCTCGGCAAAATTTCGGCAGCACCTCCCCGCTATTCTCCAGATACACGTCTCGACAACAAGCCGAGAGAATGTGCACCCGGAGAACAACAAGGTGGCGCTGGCCGAGAGGGGGGCACCCCTTAGAGCGCGCGATATAAATTTGATCCCATGCTACTCAAGGTTGTGGCCTCCCCGTCTCAAAGTTTTTCTTGAACGATGCCTAGGGTGATTCCTGGCATCAGGATGTGGAATAGGTGTGTACTGGTTAGATGTGTTTCTTCTGAAATACCGTAAACGGAGCTAGTCCTTTGTGACTACTGAAATCCGTTGGCTGTGGTTAAATAGTACAAACTCTGCAGAGTCAAAATCATTCGAGTAACCGTATCTATGGTCAAGGACTGTCATCAACTTATCTATGTTAGTCTCAGTGTCAGTTTCAGTGACAATCCCCGGTGAACAAACATGAGTGGTTAACCCGGCTGGATGTTATTCCTGTGGATGGACTAACCTGCTTATTATTACTGAGTATTTTCTTGGAATGACTTAATTTCATGAACAACTTGTGTTCGGATGATGAAATATAAGCCCTTTATGTGACGTCGCGTAGACGTCCGAGTTTGGCATTCTTGTTATTTACTTTTGTTATAAGCCCTTTATGTGATGTCGCTCAGACGTCCGACTATGGCACTCTTATTATTTACTTTCGATATAAGCCCTTTATGTGATGTCGCTCAGACGTCCGACTGTAGCATCCATGTTATTTACTTTCATTATAAGCCCTTTCCGAGATGTCGCGTAGACGTCCGACTGTGGCATGCACTGTCATTTCCATTTCAATATAAGCCCTTTATGTGGTGTCGCTCAGACGCCCGACTGCGGCATGTTAATTTATTTTTTTACCTTTCGATGCGTCGCTTCAGACACCCAATCGATTTTCAGTTATTTTTATTGGGATTTCGGGAGGACTACCGCCTGTCTTCCTTTTTATTTAACATGCCATGCAAATTTATTATTTGAGTGTGCATTGCTAACTACTCATGTGCATCATGTTTGCATTTGTTATATCTTATGTCCGAACTATCTTGCGAGTACATTCAAAGTACTCACCTGGCTTGTTGATTTGGCCAGATGTTGACGAAGGCGATCTTATGGATGAAGAGTACGATAGCAAGTCCGAGGCCTAGAGGATTCCCAGTTAGTCCCGTGCGATCCTGGAATTCGTCACTTGTATCATATACGCTTCCGCTACCCGAATAAAATCATCGAGCCTCACTCCGACGCTCGATGAGTTGTAATATTAGGAGTCATGTCACTGACTTCACTGTGACATATCCACCACCACTTTTATTACAAGTCAGTAGTATGCCACCACACCCTTGTGTCATATCCGCCCTTATGTATAATATTGGCATGCTTGTAATAAATTGTTGAGCAGCCTCAGCTCAACCTTGTATAATTATTAGTACTTCTGGATTTCTGTATCAACAATTTGTCTGCCAGTAAGGAGATTTTCCTATACTGGTCTCTATAAGGGACGGTTTCTCAATAAGCTTTTTATTGGAAAATCGGTTGTGACAACTCCCCCTTGGGCGCTCCTAGGAGGCCGGCCCTCCCCCCTCCTCCACTCCTTTATATGCAGGGGAGGCGGCACCCCAGAGATAGACAAGTTGATCATTGATCTCTTAGCCGTGTGCGGTGCCCCGGTCCACCACAATCCACCTCGGTCATATCGTAGCGGTGCTTAGGCGAACCCTTGTGTTGGTAACTTCATCATCACCGTCATCACGCCGTCGTTCTAACGGAATTCTCCCTCGAAGCTCTACTGGATCGTGAGTTCGTGGGACATCGCCGAGCTGGACGTGCGCTAATCGCGGAGGTGCCGTACGTTCGGTACTAGGATCGGTCGATCGTGAAGACGTACGACTACATCAACCGCGTTGTCATAACGCTTTTGCTTACGGTCTACGAGGGTACGTGGACAACACTCTCCCGCTCGTTGCTATGCATCACCATGATCTTGCGTGCGTGTTGGAAATTTTTGAAATTACTACGTTCCCCAAAAAGTATAGCCATCCATGAAACTATTCATCAGCAGGTACGCCTTCAAACTGCCACGGTCAAAAGGGTCCAAAAGGACTCTTTCCTTGCATCTTGCACATGCACATCTAATCCTAGTCCGATTATTTGCATACATGTCCATCACCGCAGATTGCATGTACCGCTCCACCTTCCATCCACTCACCTTCATGACCGTCTGCACGATATAACAAGCAAATGGGTTATGAAATAAATAATGCTTGCTTCGAAGTCATATATATATATATAATATGTATATATATATATAAAAAATTTTGGCATGACCTTGCTTAAAAATAGGACATATGAGTTTGCTCGAAATTCACCAAAACGAAAATAAATCGACATTTCAGCAAAACATAAGCAACTCGAGGGCATGTCACTAGCACATATCCCAAACACACATAGTCTCATTCACGCACATATTCCCACTCTTGAAATGAACAACTTTTTACTCACCTATATATTTCTCTCGAGAGAGACCGAGAGCACGCGGTTAATTAGATGATGAGAGAGAACGATCGACGGAGCATGTGTGGTTGGCTAAATAGCTAGCTAGATCTAGTTGCTGGGGAGGAGAGGTGAATCTAGCTAGCTAACTAATGGAGAGGGGTCATGGTGGATGGGGGCATTAATGGGGGAGAGAAGAGAGGTGAAGGAGAAAGAGAGAGGCCATTTATGGAGGTGGGTGCCATTAATGAGGAGAGAAGAGAGGTAGGAGGAAGAGAGAAGAAGAGCAACAATGGTGGAGAGTGGAGAGTGAAGAGGGGAGAGCTGAAAGGAGGGGGAGAGAGAGCAAAGTGGGGGAGAGGAGGGGAAGGGTGGGAAAGGTGGCACCAGCTGCAACTACTAAACTTTTAGTAGTAGCACTCGATTCTGTACAGCACTACAACTCCACCTACCGTCGGTGGCCTCGTCTGGTCCCTCATAGTAGTAGCGTGTTTTTGTTTCCCAGTGGTACTACTATGGGGATACTAGTAGCGCTTTCTAGTAAAAGCGCTACTTCTAATTAGCAGCAACGGTTAAAATTTTACAGCGCTACTACTAAGCTACTATGTATAAGCATTTTCCTAGTAGTGGGAGCACCTCGGCCTCGACGGGCCGTGGCGCCTGCTCGTTTTCCTCGTTGACGAGGTTTATGGCAGAGGCGTCGCTTTCATGGGTTCGCATGCTTGGGACAGGTGGATGTGCTACAGGCTGTTCTTGTCGCCTCCGTGTGTCGCGTGCTGCCTAGGTTTATGCGCAATATCACTGGGTGGTGGGAAACAGGTGAGGAAATGGCGGGAAACAGTGGCGTGTTCATAAAATGCCATCTATTAATGGAAACTTAGCATAGAAGGAACATCAAGCTAGAACAATAAGTAGATGATGATCAGATGAACACGGACCACACTAGGGAACCCATCGGTGATGAATTCATGAATCGCAAACGGTTGGATACTAGCAAGCATTTGCCCACAACACACACGTCTTATTCCATCACAAACAGATCGGACGGATCAACTGTATGCCACGTATCATACATTGTCAAAAAGTAATGAGCTAGACCTTCTTTAACATGTGTTAAAACATAATAATAATAAAAAATCTAGTCCTTGCTGATATAGGATGCCTCTTCGCATCCTTATGGCGTATCCGGATGACCGCCCGTCCCCCAATGGCCAATAGATGTTGTGTAGACAGAGCATATCACATACGTCTTATTAGAAGCAATCATCCGTGTTATTACCGGTCTTCGCACAAATTTCTGGTTACAGACCTGTTTGCCGCGTATCACACACATCTTGTTATATTGAACCGTTTCTTTCTCTTGTCTCAACGCAAACAATTCATCTGAGTGAACCATATGCCGTATATTGCAGACACCTTGATCTGGCTGACCGTTTCTTTTGTGTTGCCTAATCACAAAAAGTTCATCTGAGTGAACCGTATGCTGTATATTGCACACACCTTCATCTGGATGCCCGTTTCTTTTGTTCTTCCTCATCGCAAACAGTTAATTGAGCTGAGCCATATGCGCCGCATCGCACACGCAACTAAAATGTGAACCGTGTTTGATGCATCCTCGACCGCAAACATTTTGCACCTTTTTTGACGGTTTTTACACCACCATTTGCGATTATGGCATCGCCCACAGTTTCGTCGAAGGGTCTCTGATCGTAGTGTCGCGTTAGCAGCATCCTGCAGTTGTGTGGGCACAACCCAACAGGCCGCACCTGGGCCTCCTGGCGCACCCTGGTGGGTTGTGCTCCCCTCAGGGCACCCCCCAGGCGCAGCCAGGGCCCATTACGTTCCTTCTGGTCCAAAAAAAATTCTGTGGAGTTTTGTTGTGTTTGGACTCCATCTGATATTGATTTCCTGCGATGTAAAAAACATGCAGAAAACAACAACTAGCACTTGTCACTATGTCAATAGGTTAGTACCAAAAAATGATATAAATGACTATGAAATGATTATAAAACATCCAACATTGATAATATAACAACATGGAACTATAAAAAATTATAGATGCATTGGATACGTATCAGTGTGCATCCAACTTGCTTGCTCATGAAGACCTTGGGCATTTGAGGAAGCCCATCGTTGGAATATACAAGCCAAGTTCTATAATGAAAAATTCCCAGTAGTATATGAAAGTGACAACATAAGAGACTCTCAAGTGTAGCAAAAAGGATAGTAACATTGTCCCTTCTCTCTTTTTCTCTTTTTTTCTTTTTCTCTTTTTTGGGGGTATAAGAGTATATATAGGAGGAAGATCTAGGTCAGGGGACTCTCGAGGGGCCCACAAGGTTGGGGGTGCACCCCACCCCCTGGGCACGCCCTCCACCCTTGTGGCCACCTCGAGGCTCCTCTGACTTGAACTCCAAGTCTCCTGGGGTCTTCTGGTCCAAGAAAAATCATGGCAAAACTTTTATTCCGTTTGTACTCTGTTTGGTATTCCTTTTCTACGAAACTCTAAAACAAGGACAAAAACAGAAACTGGCACTGGGCTCTAGGTTAATAGGTTGTCACAAAAATCATATAAAATTGCATATTAATGCATATAAAATGTAACGCCCCAAGACCGCAGCTTCAGAAGACTTCCAGCTATTCCGAGTTTCGTCATGTGATTTGTTTTGTTCGTTGCATTCATCATGCCATCTCTTGCATTGCATCATGTTATCATACCATCATATCATTATTTTTTTTAAAAACTCATCTAAATAAATTGCATGGATCTTCGGTCCATTTAAAACGAGGGAATTCACGTGGTGATTCTCTTTATAACATATCCTCCCAATATTAGGGAGCTATAATAAAAATATTCCATTCATTTGGAATTAACCAAAACACACTTGAAAAATCCCCACTCCCTTTCTACTTCAAGTTTGGTCCCCAAACTTTGTCAACATTTCTTTTCCCATTTATCGAGACTCCTCCTAAATTCTCAACATTTTTGGACTCTTCTAAATCCTAGTCCTTGTTCAAACCTTTTAAATTAAATTCAAATGACTTTGAATTTAATTCTTGCAATCTTGCCCACTCCATTTTTCTTGGGTCAAGCTCATTTTTATGCAGTCCGTGGAGATTACCCCACGCGCAAATTCTTTCCTTAACCCCTCTTTCTTTTTACCTTCCTCTCTTTTGTTTTCTGTCAATTTAGTTCTATGAGAGAGAGAAGGAGATGAGGCCCAGTAGCCTTCCAGCTAGCAGGCCTCCTGGCCTTTTTCCTCTCATCAACCCTCCTGTAGCTGCAGCCCATTAGGCCCAGCCAGCCCCAGCACCTAACCCTAGCCCGACTCCCACCGGTCTCCATCTCCCCTCGTTCCCCTCCCTGTGCCATCACCACGCTCGAGCAGAGCCCGCTCGTCCCGATCCACCTTGCTCGATCCCCTCCTTCCTCGTGCACGCCCGATCCCTTCTGCCTCGCTCCCCACGCACAGCCCCGATCCTCTCACTCGCCGATCCTCCTCCTTCCCACACGCACGCCAGATCGCCTCCAGGAGGGACTCTCGCGCCCCGCCCCGCCCAAGGACTCCCCTATGCTTCTCCCAGATCGGGCGACGCCCCGCCGGCTCCTGCCGCCTCCATCGCGCCCCACGCCGAGCGCACCGCCTCCCCGCTGCCCCGGATCCATCACCGCCGCGTCGCGTGGTGCTCGCTGCCGGCCCTCACAGAGCCACGCCAGGTCCCGCCTCTGCGCCGACCTCGCCAGCCCTGCGCCGCCGATCCGCCGTCCTTCGCCCCGCCCCGCCTGGATCCGCTGCCTCCACTCTCCGCCTCGCGCCATCCTTCCTCCCACGCCAAGTCCGCCGCCTCGCCGAGCGCCCAGACCCGATCGCTCGAGCGCGACCCAGCTCCGCCATCGCACTCGTCGCTGGATTCCTGTTCCTCTGCCTCCCTGCGTCGTCCGCCGTGCGTCATGCTGCAGCGCCACCTGCCTCGACCTTCCTCGCCAAGGCCCGCCAAGTTCTCTGCATGAGCCTCCTCGCTTTTCACAGGTCAGAAGCGATCGCAAGGCCGGTCGTAGCTAACCAGCCTCGCCTCGCTCCAAAACCAGGATCGCCAAGGTCATCTTTGAGATTTTCGCCAAGTACCACGACATTCGGAGCCCCTTGGAAACGTCAAACGTGTACCACTACCTCCGCCCAAACATCTACGAACGGTGTACCACGATTTAACATGTACGGCTACATGATGACCCGCCAAGACCTCGAACCACTACCATCGCCGCCAACCGCTCAAACGAAGTACCACTACCGCCGCCACGAGAACAACTACTTCCCATGACGACCCGTGAACGACTACTTCCACTACCGCCGACGTGTACCACTACTTCCTCGACGAACTCGAACCGCTCAAAACGACGCTTCAAAGGTATAATGACGAGACGACCGTCGAGGACCGAATGCATGTTAAATGAGATGAACCATATGTTTGCACCGTGCCCGTTTGTCCTTGCATGTTCCTCTATTGCCATGCCATCGTCCCGTGGGAACCCGGTATCCGGGATCACCCCACCATCCTTGCATGACACGCTCACGCCCACTTCTTTTGCACTGGTATCTCCGTGAGCTACCGGAACCGATATGTTGTCGTGGCATCATTTTCGGATATGTTGCCGTGGCACCATTTCCTTTTCGCCGCCGTGGCACCCTTTTCGTTTCGCCGCCGTGGCACCCTTTTTGTTCCGCCATGGCGACAAATGCTTCATAACATGCTTATGTCAACATTTTCATAAATTTGCTTAAAACTTGCATTGTCATCCGCATCATGATAACAACAATTAAAATGTTTTAAAATTGTTGTTTGCTTTAATTGCTAAATAACATATGGGGATTCCGGAATTGTTGTTTGTTGTTCCGGCCTCACTTAAACTTGCCTAAATAGTTAGTTTAATTTTGCTTCACCCTCTTGCCATGTTAACCAACATTTAATCTTGTTTTGTTCATAACCGAGAGAGAACTAAATAATTGATGTGGTGTTCCGTCAATATGCAACTCGTTGCATATTGAGCTCCACTTAACTGGTAGTATTGTTTGTGCACTTTGCCATGCCATGCTATTTAAACCGGACATGCATCATACTTGTTTGCGCATCATGCCATGTTTATGTGATGGTTGTTTACTATGTTGTTTGTTTCTTTCCAGGTTTGCTTCTCTCGTTAGCTTCGGTTTTCGTTCCGGAGTTGTGAGGATCCGTTCGACTTCGTCCGTTTGTCTTCTTCATGGAATCGTTCTTCTTCCTTGCGGGATTTCAGGCAAGATGATCATACCCTCGAAATCACTACTATCTTTGCTATGCTAGTTTGCTCGCTCTTTTGCTATGCCAATGCTACGATGCCTACCATTTGCTTGTCAGCCCCCAAATTGCCATGTCAAACCTCTAACCTTTGACACCATTCCTTAGTTAACCGTTGTTTGGCTATGTTACCGCTTTGCTCAGCCCCTCTTATAGCGTTGTTAGTTGCGGTGAAGATTGAAGTTTGTTCCTTGTTGAACATGGAGATGTTGTTCCTTGTTGGAACATGTTTACTTGTTGGGATATCACAATATCTCTTATATTATTAATGCATCTATATATTTGGTAAAGGGTGGAAGGCTCGGCCTTATTCCTGGTGTTTTGTTCCACTCTTGCCGCCCTAGTTTCCGTCATACCGGTGTTATGTTCCCGGATTTTGCGTTCCTTACGCGGTCGGGTGATTTATGGGACCCCCTTGACAGTTCGCTTTGAATAAAACTTGTCCAGCAAGGCAGCAACACCGGATTTGCTGAGGTAACTATTCTCTCCTCCGATTCAACAAATTTGCCTTCACCAAAATTTCGCCGGGCAAACCGGAAAGTTAACTTTTCTCACCCCCTTGCTTACTTGGATCCCAAACTTATGAAGACACAAAGCATGAAGCCGCCAAGACAACCCGGCACTGGCGGATGGTAGTTACCTCTGCGGTTTACCAAACAGCCCGGCTCGAAGCGCCGCACCGAGGTTTCCAACCTTTTATTACCTTGAACTCCAAAGCGGGTTTATTTCACAACCTCTTAATCCGTCCGACCGATTATCGGTCACCTCCCATTCATCCTCCGCGAATCATCACCACTCAGCTACCACCGCTGAAGATAGCCGTCGGCACGCTCATACAGCCATATACTTGTTGATTTCTTCTGTAATGTACACACCTTGCTCCTGAATCTTTGCTTCTCCAGAACCAAACCGAAACCCAACAAAAAGGCTCGCCTGGACAAAACGGCT
This sequence comes from Aegilops speltoides, assembly GCA_021437245.1. Classification (NCBI taxonomy): domain Eukaryota; kingdom Viridiplantae; phylum Streptophyta; class Magnoliopsida; order Poales; family Poaceae; genus Aegilops; species Aegilops speltoides. The sequence goes on along the minus strand of CM038145.1, from coordinate 463,664,348 downwards.
GAAGAGGCTGCCGCTTCAGATCATGAGCAGGCGCCGGATCTCGAAAATGTTGCCTCTGAAGATATTCCAACCGACCTTCCGGTTCAAGAAGATGTTATTCCTGAGGAGAGGCCTATGAATGTTTCAATGTCTGTTGATCCACCTGTCAGTAATGTCCGGTCTGAAAAGCCTCACAATCCTGCCGAAGCAACCGTGCCCACACGATCCGTCGAATCGAAAGATGACGACGTTGTAATTACTGGAACATGCCACTCTGAACCGGGGAATGCTGCAACTCTAACCCGGCACACTGTGAAAGAGGACTTTTCCACTTTTAACAAAGGAAAGTGGAATGTAGAACTGGAAACATATGCCGCTATGAGCGCCCAAGACCTTCATTCTGGATATCTGAACCGGCTTTACAGTAGCCGTGATTATGAAGCTGGCCTGGTGAAACTGATGAGAGACAAGTTTGAGGTAACGCTCCTTTCTCTATTGCCAATATAGTAATCCTTGTAGCCCCCAAGGGCCGGTTTGCAATCTTTGATCAAACTGGTACTTGATAGTTTTCTTTGATAGATTTTTCATACTTAAACCGGCACTCCAAAAACTTCCTGACGACACTTTAATAGAATCAAATAGCCATTAGCCCCCAAGTGCCGAGTTGAATACTTGTATTGAACTTGGGACTTTGCCATGTATTAGCAGTAGAAAAATTGAAGGCACATTAGCCCCCAAGTGTCAAGCATATAACTATGTTGTGTGGTTGAGACTTGATCTTTAATTGTTGGCTGATCCCATCACAATGCGCAGCCGAGGTGAAAATCAAGGATGATCGGATTGCCGATTTACAGGCGGCATTGAAAACCCAGCAGGCCGAGACAGACAAAGCCAAGAAGGAGCTGACCAGTGCCTTGACTGCTGCGGAACAGGTGAAGGAAAACATGAAGAAGGAACATGCGGTCTGGGCCACCGAAAAGGCCAACTTGCTCAAACGGGTTGAAAATGCTGAAGCTGCCCTTAAACCGGTGGTGGATGACCTGACAGCCGTAAAGCGGCAAGTGCATTCTATGACGGCAGCCATCTTCGGTAAGTTCCCTGTGAATAAATGTAGTATGCTTTTCCTGCTACACCAGTATTCCGGTTTAAAAATATCCTGTCATCATATGTAGGCACACCCGTTGGGCACTTGGGTAATGACGTGCGGAAGAAACTGAAAGCTGTCTACACTTTAGTGGAGCAGTTATATACCGGAGCCCAGCGCGTGATTACCACAATGTCACATAATAACCCAGCGCCGTCCCTGATCCAAGATACTTTGAACCGGCTATCCATCCTTCCTTCCCGGATTGAAGAGGTGAAGAAATCTGCTGCCCGAACCAGAGCCATCAATGCCTTGATCCGAGCTAAAGCCTGGGTGCCGGATTTTGATCCTGTGGAAGCAGCTCAAGGCTATCCCAGTGTGAAAGAAGACGGCTCGGATTTTAATGAAGAGGACTTGCGCGGCGATAAACCGTGGCGGTACGCCTAATCGGCTTGTCAATTGGCGTATAGCCGATTTGGAGCACTACCAAGCCCAATACAATGATCAGAACAAGCGTGTTCCCGCTCCAACCTTTGAACCGGAAAACTTGATCCCTCCAATCCGTAAGCACACTTATGCTCCTGACATTGAACCGTCATCTCTGATTCACGAAGAAGCTGTTTTCCAAGCGCTGATGGGAATCGACTGGACTTCTGTGGATTTCCAGCCGATGGGTAGAGATGAGGATGCTGAAGCGGCGGAGGATGAAGAATAGTTTTGAACCGGTAGCCGGTTTATCTCAAAGAACAATGATCTCATTCGGGCACTGTGTTGCCTTGTAATAGCCTTAGTCAAAACTTGCTGCCTGGGTATGCCTTCGAGCATCGAGGAATCTTTTGTTTGATTCCCTCCCCCTGCAACCAAAAGATTGAACCTCGGCGGCGGTGACACCGCCAGCCGGTTTATGGCATCCAATAGATTTTGTGTATTGAAAATCAATTAGTATGTGATACAAATACCTGCCGTATTTAGGCATGACGCTGGCGTAGCCAATCTTGAAGCGGATGCCTTTAAAAACCAGGACCATCTAGGGAAACGATCACTCCGCCATAGGCGTACTGAATCAGCACAAGCCCCCATGTTTCTCCATAAGGATGAACCGGAAGAAAATAAACCGGAAAAAGAAAAACTTCGGCGTAATACCAAACCGTGTCCTGTCAGTTTGTTACTGACAGCTAAACCGGATAAAAATATTTGTCGGGTTGAAAACGCAACAAAAATCGAATACCAAATATGGCAACAAAGGCAATAACTCTTTGCAAAAAGAAAGCTTCATGGAGCTGGTCAGATGGCATTACCATGGTCAGACGCAACCAAGCCCCCCGAAGGCGTAGCGATGGTGCTAGTCGGCCAGGTCCCCAAAAGACTCTTGGCGAGTACACCGGCCAAGTGGCATGACATTGGTTCGGGTTCGACCAAGCCTCCAAGTGGCGCTGGCCCTATTGGCCGACCAAGAGGCGTGACCGGTTCAGACATGACCGTGTCCCCAAATGATCTGGTGGCTTTCGCCTATCAAGAGGTGTTGCATTGGTTCGGACACGACCAAGCCCCCAAGTGATAAATAAAACTATCAAGGGGTAAACCGGAGGCCGCTTTAAAAACAGAAACACTCCATGTAACCACACATGAGAAGAAAGACAGAGACCCCGCTTTAGCTAAGGCCCTGATTTTTATTATATCGAAGATAATTATACATTGTCACGCTATGTACATAAACTGAGCCGATGACTCAAGTGTAGTAAGGTCGAAGATGAGCTATATTCCACGGCCTGTTGGTCTCCTCCTCTGACGTACGTGAGTCTTTACGCTCTCGAATATCAACCAGATAGTAGGAACCGTTGTGTAGATTCTTGCTGACCACAAAGGGCCCTTCCCAAGGCGGGGATAACTTGTGCATATCTGTCTGGTCTTGGATGAGACGAAGCACCAAATCTCCTTCCTGAAAAGTTCTGGTCTTAACCCGGCGGCTGTGATAACGACGAAGATCTTGCTGGTAAATCGCCGAACGAGCAGCTGCCATATCACGCTCCTCATCCAATAGGTCCAAAGCGTCCTGTCGTGCCACCTCATTGTCCGCTTCAACATAAGCCGCTACACGGGGCGAATCGTGCCTGATATCACTGGGAAGAACTGCTTCTGCTCCATAAACCATGAAGAAAGGTGTGTAGCCCGTAGACCAGTTTGGCGTAGTATTGATACTCCATAGCACCGATGGTAGCTCCTCAACCCAGCACCCTGGTGTTCTCTGTAATGGAACCAGAAGTCGGGGTTTGATGCCGCGCAAGATTTCCTGATTAGCACGTTCTGCCTGCCCGTTGGACTGGGGTGCGCCATCGATGATACGCTGCGGATATGCTCACGCTCACGTAATTCTTTCATAGCTCCCTTGGACAGATTAGTGCCATTGTCGAATGATACTTGTGGAAAGCCAAACCGGAAAATCACCTTTTTGATGAACTGCACAGTTGTTGCCGCATCACACTTACTGACGGGTTCCGCTTCAACCCATTTGGTGAACTTGTCCACTGCCACCAATAGGTGGGTCTTCTTATCTTTGGATCGCTTAAAAGGCCCAACCATATCCAGCCCCCAGGTCGCAAACGGCCATGTTATTGCGATCATCCGCAACTCTGCGCGCGGTACATGAGCAGGCTCGAGAATTTTCGACATCCATCGCACCGTTTGACCAAGTCCTCCGTGATCGGATGAGCAGTTAACCATAAAATCCATGACGGAATGCCTTCGCCACCAGGGACTTTGAACCGGCGTGATGGCCGCAATCCCCTTCATGGATTTCCCGTAGAATTTCACAACCTTCCTCAGGGGAAACGCAGCGTTGAAACGCCCCTGAAACACTGCAATGATGCAACTCACCATTAAGAATCGTCATAGACTTAGAGCGCCGGATTATCTGCCTGGCCAGAACCTCATCGTCTGGCAACTCTCCTCGAGTTATATATGCAAGGTAAGGAACCGTCCAATCCGGAATAGCATGTAATGCTGCCACCAACTGAGACTCCGGATCAGGAATTGCCAAATCCGCTTCACCAGGGAGCTGAACCGACGGATTGTGCAAAACATCGAGGAAAACATTAGGGGGAACCGGTTTACGCTGAGAACCCAAACGGCTTAAAGCGTCTGCCACTTCGTTCTTCCGGCGATCCACATAATCCACTTGATAGCCCTTGAAACAACCTGCGATATTATCCACTTCTCGACGATACGCAGCCATGAGGGGGTCCTTAGAATCCCAAGTGCCAGATACTTGCTGAGCCACCAGGTCCAAGTCACCAAAGCACTTAACCCGGCTTAAGTTCATCTCCTTAACCATCCGGAGGCCATGGAGCAAGGCTTCGTACTCAGCTGCATTATTAGTACAAGGGAACATTAAACGGAGAACGTAACAAAACTTATCACCCGTGGGTAAGTTAAAACGACTCCAGCCCCCGAGCCTTCCAATTGCCTGGACCCGTCAAAATGAATAGTCCAGTATGTGTGATCCGGCTTCTCCTCTGGTGCTTGTAACTCTGTCTAGTCGTTAATGAAATCAACAAGGGCTTGTGACTTCACTGCTGTGCGCGGTATATACTTTAGCCCATGTGGCCCAAGCTCGATGGCCCATTTCGCAATCCGCCAGTCGCCTCCCGGTTCTGTATGATGTCACCTAAAGGAGCTGAACTAACCACTGTAATAGGGTGTCCTTGGAAATATTGTTTCAATTTCCGCTGGCCATAAAAACACCATAGACTAGCTTTCGCCAATGCGGATATCTCGCTGGACTCAATAAGCACCTCGCTGATATAATAAACCGCCTTTGAACCGGATACTCTTTTCCCGCCTCCTTGCGCTCCACCACAATGGCTACACTCATCGCCGAGCATTGGCTGCCACATATAACAAAGTGGCTCCTTGTCAACCGGAGCCGCAAGAACAGGTGGGTTGGCCAATTGCCGCTTTAGATCCTCAAAGGTTTATCAAGAATTTGGACTCTGCATTTAAATTATCTGTCTTCCTCAAAGATTCGGTATAAGGGATGGCCTTCTCCGAGGCGGCTGATAAACCGGCTCAATGCAGCAATCCGGCCCGCCAGGCGTTGAACATCGTTGATGCACTTCGGTTTAGCCAAGGAAGTGATGGCTTTAATTTTCTCCGGATTGGCCTCGATTCCTCTGTTAGACACCAGGAACCCCAATAACTTGCCAGCCGGAACACCAAACGCACATTTGGCCAGATTAAGCATCATCTTATAAATGCGCAAGTTGTCGAAGGTCTCCTTCAAATCTTCCACCAGTGTCTCCTTTTGTCTTGATTTCACCACAATGTCATCTACATAAGCGTGCACATTGCGGCCAATCTGCGTGTGCAAGCAATTCTGTACACACCGCCGATAAGTAGCTCAGGGACTCTTGAGCCCAAAAGGCATAGATACATAGCGTAAGGCTCCAAAGGAGTTATAAACGCTGTCTTCTCCTGGTCCTTAATCGCCATTTTGATCTGATGATATCCAGAGTATGCGTCCAAAAAACTTAAACGCTCACATCCCGCCGTGGCATCAATAATCTGATCGATGCGGGGGAGAGCAAAAGGATCTGCTGGGCAGGCCTTGTTGAGATCTGTGTAGTCCACACACATACGCTAGGTGCCGTTTTTCTTAAGGACCAGCACCGGATTAGCAAGCCACTCTGGATGAAACACCTCAATGATAAAGCCAGCCGCCAGGAGCCTGGCTACCTCTTCCCCAATGGCCTTGCGCCTCTCTTCGTTAAACCGGCGGAGGAACTGTTTCACCGGTTTATACTTAGGATCCACATTAAGTGTGTGCTCAGCGAGTTCCCTCGACACACGGCATGTCGATGGCTTCCATGCAAAGATGTCCGGTTCTCACGGATGAACTCGATGAGCGCGCCTTCCTATTTGGGATCCGAGTTCGCGACCGACGATGAATCTGCTTGGACGAATCGCCGCACAAAGTCAACAAGCTTGGTTTCACTGCCGATTTAAATTTCAGATCCGATTCATGCTCAGAGTGGGCTTCTTCAAGGGGTCATATCTGCCGGATCAACATTGTCCTTATAAAATTTCAACTCCTCCGTGGCACGAGCCGTCTCGCATAAGCTGCATCTCCTTCCTCACATTCCAAAGCGACTCGGCGGCTTCCATGCACCGTTATTGTTCCTTTGTAACCCGCATTTTGAGCTGCAAGTAGATATAACAAGGTCGTGCCATGAACTTAGCATAAGCCGCCGTCCAAACAAGGCATGATATGGGCTCGGATTTTCACCACTTCAAAGGTTAGCTTTTCAGACCGGGAATCATGCTCATCTCCAAAGGCGACATCCAGGGCTATCTTGCCAATAGGATAAGCAGATTTGCCTGGCACTACACCATGGAACACCGTATTGGACGGTCTGAGATCTTTATCTGTGAGGCCCATGCGACGGAAAGTGTCATTATACAATATATTGATGCTGCTTCCTCCATCCATAAGTACCTTAGTAAACTTATAGCCCCCAACCTGGGGATCTACCACCAAAGCCGGTGACCCGGATTATCAACCCGGGGATGGTCCTCTCGCCCATACGATAGGTTGCTCGACCAACGCAAGTACCGCGGGCAAAGCCGGTTCAACAGAATTTATCGCCTGCTTGTGAAGCTTCCGATCCCGCTTGTCCAAGCTGGTTGTGAAAACATGATCCGCCCGCCATTCAACTGCTTTGGCTGGCTCGATAGCTCGATTGCTGCTGCTGCTCTTCTGCTGGCTACCTTGATTACTCCGTTATTGAAATTGCCTGGTTATGCCCTGAACCGGAAGCTCCGTCCTGACCCGGCCCATGAAAACCGGATCCTGAACCACCACCTGATCCCTGGTCATATCGGAAAGCATCGGAATTTTTGAACTCTCGCATGATATAACAATCTTTCCAAAGATGATTCGACGGGGATTCTTTCGTCCCGTGCTTGGGACAAGGCTGATTCAACAAGTAATTCAAACGGTTTGCACCAGTATTTGGACCCCGATTCGCCTTGCCTCTGCGCCGCCGGCCTCTGTCCTGCGCATTAGTGTTGGCTACGAAATCCGGATTACCATCAGCCTTGCGCTTGCCCCCGCTTCCATTACCCGCCGTTTGAAATGCTGCTGCTTGAGTTGCCATTCTTCTTTCCTTCCCCGCTTCGTCATCAATCGCTTCAGATCCTTGGTACTTTCTCGAATCGGCATATTTTACCAAAGCGGTCATGAGGGTTCCGTGATCATTGCGTAACCGCTTCATACGCCCCAGCTTAAGTTTCAAAGGCTCAAACCGCAGCTTGCTTTCCAATGTGATGATCGCCGAGTCAGCATTGATCCGGTCGAGGAGTGCAAAATCTCGCACACACGGCGTACTCCAACGGGTTGTTGACTTCTTCTTCCACGAACGCAAGCCGCCAGGTCTACTATGGACTTGGGCTGTTTACATGTATCCTTGAAATTCGGATAAACCGGGCCCGTGAATCGACCCCATGAACTGATAGAATTGGGCGGCAAGCTTTTCAACCAAGCACGGCTGTGCCTCCATCATCATGGTGAAGTACTTTGCACACGCTGCTTCATCAACATCTAGCATCTCCATGGCCATCTCATAACTTTCGATCCACGCTTCAGGGGATAGATCTGCAGTGTAATTTGGCACTTTGCGCGGGCCCTTAAAATCCTTAGGCAGACGCACATTGCGTGAGCGGGATTAAACAGGCACTCGAGCGGATGCGACTCTGGACCGCGAAGGTGGTAGGGCGAACGGTGTGTGTTGACCGCATCATCTGTCTGCTAACTCGGCCTCCTGCGTGCGGCCCGATCCACCACCTCCCGAGCATTACGAGCACTGCCTATCTGGTGATTGCCTCGGCCGCTTCACGGTCCCAGCTACATTTGATAGGGCGGTTCATCCATGCGCCGCTGTAGCTCCGACTTGGGACGGGCGAGTGAATCTGATCGCGGCTGTATGAATACGCTTCTGCTGGATTAGTGCAGTCCGGAGAAGCTTTGACCCGGCGTGTCTCAAGCGCTTGGGGAATCTCCTTCGATCGATCGCCTCCAATCGCAGCAGCCGCAACAAGGTTGTCCATAGGGTTGGAGTAATGGCCCGGGGCTCAGATGCCGCGGAGGAATCACCGTATTCTGCTGCGGGGGCTCCATCAGCGCGGTTGGACCGTCGCCCCGCTCTGGTGCCTCAATCCGGTTTACCTCCTGTGCTGGGCAGATTCTTCGGGTCCGCCCGGGTCTGGAAGAGGTTTCTAGGGTCAAACCCGATGGCAAAGCGCGACCGTATTTCCGCTTTAACACCTCGTGACGCGCTCCGTCAAGCATGAGTTTGTAAGCTTGTGCATCTAAAGCGCCCGCTCTGCGCCATGCGCTCCTTCTCTGCCGCTAGATCCGCTTTGGCTTGCGTGATCTGCTCTTTCACCTTCGCAACTTCTGCGTTATGAGCCTCCTGATCTGCTGGGTTACCCTCCGCCATGAGCGCTGCTAGCGCATCAAACAGATCTGACAAAACTTGAACCGGCGGGCGCACCGGGCCTCCTGCCCCTGCTGCCGCTGCTGAACCGGAAAGCATTGCTGCCGCGGTTGAAGAAAGGTTTGCGGCCTGCGTACCGGCCATGAACACACCGATCCGGTTTAGCTGGCTTGGGGGGTCCGGAATACTGTCACCGTCGGAACAGCCCCTGATCATATCATCCTGCAGCTGGTACAACGACTCGGTCTCTCCTGCTGAAGATTCATCACCGGAGTAAACGACGGTCTCGCTACCGTACTCTGAACCGGCATCATACTCCCCTCCATGGGTGGCTCCAACGAAGACATGCTTCACGGCCGGTTTAGCCCGGGCTGGTCGCGCGCGATGAGCCGTCTCGACGAAGTCGGTGCTGGTGTCCGGCTCAGGTCCAGGCCCTCCAGTCTTGCCGATGAAAACGTGTACGCCGCCGAAGGGGACCCGGTACCCATATTCGATTGAATCGGCCTCGGGGCCCCATCCAGCATCGTCGATGTAGATCCGACCGCGACGACTCTTGGTCATCCGGCCCACGACGTAGCCTTCGAGTCCTTTGAGCTTGCCCTCCAAGATCGTCAAACCATCGCGGCGATAGCCCACGGTGGCGCTTAACCGTCGTGGATTTGTCACGGCAGATGTCCTAGCGTAAGGACTTAGTCGTGGAGCCATCGCTACGGGTTTACTTGCAGGGGTTAAAGCGGACACAAAGACACGAGGGTTTATACTAGTTCGGCCCCTTCGATGAAGGTAAAAGCCTACGTCTAGTTGTGATGGAATTGATGTAGTCTCGATGGCTAGGGAGCAAATAAGCTTCGCCTAGGCTCGAGTTGTGGTTGTCTCTCCCTTGAGCCACCTCCGGGTCGTCCCCTTATATACATGAGTGACGCCCGCCGGTTTGCAGAGTCCCAACCGGTTCATATTCGTATCCCGGTTGGCATCTCTCTATTCCTAACTTACATCACAAGTTATACATCAGGCCGGTTTACGGCTACAAGTTCTAAACCAACTACAGGCCTTGGGCCTTTCCATGATTACACTACTAGCGGAGTTAACCCGGCCCAAGCTTGGCCGGTTTACACCTAGTGGTAATATCCCCAACACCAACCTTGGTTTTACCATTTGCCTCACCTAGCCCTTTTTTCCCTTGGGTTTCCGGAGCCCGAGGGTCATCTTTATTTTAGCCCCCCTGGGCCAGTGCTCCTTCGAGTGTTGGTCCAACCTGAGCGATGTCCGGCGCCCCCTGGGCAACCAGGGTCTATGCCAACCCGACGTCTTGCTCATCCGGTGTGCCCTGAGAACGAGATATGTGCAGCTCCTATCGGGATTTGTCGGCTGTGGGTGGCTTTGCTGGTCTTGTTTTACCATTGTCGAAATGTCTTGATGTACCGGATACCGAGTCGATCGAGTGTCTTGGGTGAAGGTCTATTCCTTCGTTGATCGCGAGAGCTTGTCATGGGCTGTTGGGACACCCCGCAGGTATAAACTTTCGAGAGCCATGCCCGCGGTTATGTGGCAGATGGGAATTTGTTAATGTCCGTTGTAGAAAACCCGAAGTTGACCTTAATTAAAATACATCAACGCGTGTGTTACCGTGATGGTCTCTTTCCGCAGAGTCCGGGAAGTGAACGCGATGTTGGAGTTATGCTTGACGCAGGTTGCTATAGGATCACTTCTTGATCATACTTTTATCGACCGTGCTTTGCCTTCTCTTCTCGCTCTCATTTGCGTATGTTAGCCACCATATATGCTAGTCGCTTGCTGCAGCTCCACCTCATGCATTTACCTTACCCATAAGCTTAATAGTCTTGATCTCATGGTGCGTAGATTGCTGAGTCCTCGTGGCTCACCAGACACGCCCAAAACCAGTTTGCAGGTGCCTATGTTAATGAAAGCAAGCGACGCTACTAAGCTCAAGGAGGAGCTCGATGAGGATCTTGCCCTTTGTGTTGTTTCGTTCTAGTTGATCAGTAGTGGAGCCCAGTTGGGGTCGATCGGGACCTTTGTCGCATTTGGGGTTCTTCTTTTATTTTGGTTCCGTAGTCGGACCTTGATTGTATCTGGATGATGTAATGCTTTATTCATGTAATTGTGTGAAGTGGCGATTGTAAGCCAACTATGTATCTCTTTCCCTTATGTATTACATGGGTTGTGTGAAGATTACCTCACTTGCGACATTGCTTTCAATGCGGTTATGCCTCTAAGTCGTGCTTCGACACGTGGGAGATATAGCCGCATTGAGGGCGTGACAAGTTGGTAATCAGAGCCTTCCCCGACCTTAGGAGCCCCACTGCTTGATCGTTTTAGTGGCCGAGTTGTGTCTAGAAAAATGTTTTGAGTCATTTAGTATTATATATATCGGAGAGTTTAGGAATTCTTTATACTCCCCAGTCCCTTAGACCTTCTGGTGAGGTATCCTGACGTAGAAGTTTTGACTTTTCTCTTCTCAAATTTCACTAAATTTTTTTTAGGATCACGCGGGTATCTTAGAATCGTTCCGATGGTTTTATGATGACAACATTGTCTTGGTTGCCTCCCGTCAGCAGGGGTTTTTTTTACTGGAGGTGTCCCGGGGAGTTGAGCTCCGAGGTGTTGTCTGTTGGGGAACGTAGTAATTTCAAAAAAAATTCCTACGCACACGCAAGATCATGGTGATGCATAGCAACGAGAGGGGAGAGTGTTGTCCACGTACCCTCGTAGACCGTAAGCGGAAGCGTTAGCACAACGCGGTTGATGTAGTCGTACGTCTTCACGATCCGACCGATCCAAGTACCGAACGTACGGCACCTCCGAGTTCAGCACACGTTCAGCTCGATGACGTCCCTCGAACTCCGATCCAGCCGAGTGTTGAGGGAGAGTTCCACAAGACGACGCGCAGGACGATCTTGATGTTCTACCGGCGCAGAGCTTCGCCTAAGCTTCGGGACGATATGACCGAGGTGGAATATGGTGGAAGGGGGCACCGCACACGGCTAAGGAACGATCCGTAGATCAACTTGTGTGTTCTAGGGTGCCCCCTGCCCCCGTATATAAAGGAGGGAGGGAGGAGGAGGCCGGCCCTAGGAGGAGGGCGCGCCAAGGGAGTCCTACTCCCACCGGGAGTAGGATTCCTTCTTTCCTAGTCCAACTAGGTCAAGGGGGGAAAGAGGGGAAGTGGAGAAGGAAGGAAGAGGGGGGCCGCGCCCCAAACCCTTTGTCCACCTGGACTGGGCTTGGGAGGGGCGCACCTCCTCCCGGCTCCTTCCCACTAAAGCCCATTAAGGCCCAATACTCTTCCCCGTATTCCCGTAACTCCCCGGTACTCCGAAAAATACCCGAATCACTCGGAACCTTTCCGAACTCCGAATATAGTCATCCAATATATCGATCTTTACGTCTCGACCATTTCGAGACTCCTCGTCATGTCCCCGATCTCATCCGGGACTCCAAACTCCTTCGGTACATCAAAACTCATAAACTCATAATATAAGCATCATCGAAACCTTGTTGCGGACCCTACGGGTTCGAGAACTATGTAGACATGACCTAGAACTATTCTTGGTCAATAACCAATAGCGGGACCTGGATGCCCATATTGGCTCCTACATATTCTACTGAAGATCTTTATCGGTCAAACCGCATAACAACATACGTTGTTCCTTTGTCATCGGTATGTTACTTGCCCGAGATTCGATCGTCGGTATCCAATACCTAGTTCAATCTCGTTACCGGCAAGTCTCTTTACTCGTTCCGTAATACATCATCTCGCAACTAACTCATTAGTTGTAATGCTTGCAAGGCTTAAGTGATGTGCATTACCGAGAGGGCCCAGAGATACCTCTCCGACAATCGGAGTGACAAATCCTAATCTCGAATACGCCAACCCAACATCCGCCTTTGGAGACACCTGTAGTACTCCTTTATAATCACCCGATTACGTTGTGACGCTTGGTAGTACCCAAAGTGTTCCTCCGCAAACGGAGTTGCATAATCTCATAGTCATAGGAACATGTATAAGTCATGAAGAAAGCAATAGCAACATACTAAACGATCGGGTGCTAAGCTAACGGAATGGGTCATGTCAATCAGATCATTCAACTAATGATGTGACCTTGTTAATCAAATAACAACTCCTTGTTCATGGTTAGGAAACATAACCATCTTTGATTAACAAGCTAGTCAAGTAGAGGCATACTAGTGACACTCTGTTTGTCTATATATTCACACATGTATTATGTTTCCGGTTAATACAATTCTAGCATGAATAATAAACATTCATCATGATATGAGGAAATATATAATAACTTTATTATTGCCTCTAGATATTTCCTTCAGTCTCCCACTTGCACTAGAGTCAATAATCTAGATCACATCACCATGTGATTAACATCGATAGTTCACATCATCATGTGATTAACACCCATAGTTCACATCGTGATGTGACCAACACCCAAAGGGTTTACTAGATTCAGTAATCTAGTTCACATCGCTATGTGATTAACACCCAAAGAGTACTAAGGTGTGATCATGTTTTGCTTGTGAGAGAGTCTTAGTCAATGGGTCTTTTACATTCAGATCCGTTATGTATTTTGCAATTTTTCTATGTCTACAATGCTCTGCACGAAGCTACTCTAGCTAATTGCTCCCACTTTCAATATGTATCTAGATCGAGACTTAGAGTCATCAGATCAGTGTCAAAACTTGCATCGACGTAACCTTTACTTTACTAACCTTTTGTCACCTCCATAATCGAGAAACATATCCTTATTCCACTAAGGATAATTTTGACCAATGTCCAAAGGATCTACTCCTAGATCACTATTGTACTCCCCGCCAAACCGGTGTAGGGTATACAATAGATCTGGTACACAGCATGGAGTACTTTATAGAACCTATGGCCAAGGCATAGGAATGACTTTCATTCTCTTTCTATCTTCCGCCGTGGTCGAGTTTTGAGTCTTACTCAATTTCACACCTTGCAACATGTGCAAGAACTCTTTCTTTGACTGCTCCATTTTGAACTACTTCAAAATCTTGTCAAGGTATGTACTCATTGAAAAAACTTATCAAGCGCCTTGATCTATCTCTATAGATCTTGATGCTCAAATATGTAAGCAGCTTCACCGAGGTCTTTCTTTGAAAAACTCCTTTCAAACACTCCTTTATGCTTTGCGAATAATTCTACATTATTTTCGATCTACAATATGTCATTCACATATACTTATCGAAATGTTGTAGTGCTCCCACTCACTTTCTAGTAAATACAGAGCTTCACCATAAGTCTGTATAAAACTATATGCTTTGATCAACTTATCAAAGTGTATATTCCAACTCCGAGATGCTTGCACCAGTCCATAGATGGATCATTTGGAGCTTGCACACTTTGGTAGCTCCTTTGGATCGAAAAAACCTTCGGTTGCATCATATACAACTCTTCCTCCGTAAAACCATTCAGAATGCAGTTTTTACATCCATTTGCCAAATTTCATAAATTGTGGCAATTGCTAACATGATTTGGACAGACTTAAGCATCGCTACAGCTTGAGAAAATCTCATTGTAGTCAACACCTTGAACTTGTCAAAACCTTTTTGCGACAAGTCGAGCTTTGTAGATAGTAACACTACTATCAACGTCCGTCTTCCTCTTGAAGATCCATTTATACAATATGGCTTGCCGATCATCGGGCAAATCCATCAAAGTCCATACTTTGTTCTCATACATGGATCATATCTCGATTTCATGGCCTTAAGCCATTTTATGGAATCTGGGCTCATCATCGCTTCCTCATAGTTCGTAGGTTTGTCATGGTCAAGTAACACGACCTCCGTAACAGGATTACCATACCACTCAGTGCGGATCTCACTTTGTTTTACCTACGAGGTTCGGTAGTAACTTGATCTGAAGTTTTATGATCATCATCATTAACTTCCTCACTAATTGGTGTAGGTGTCACAGAACCAATTTCGTGATGAACTACTTTCCAATAAGGGAGCTAGTATCATTACCTCATCAAGTTCTACTTTCCTCCCACTCACTTCTTTCGAGAGAAACTCCTTCTCTAGAAAGGATCCATCTTAAGCAACGAATATCTTGCCTTCGGATCTGTGATAGAAGGTGTACCCAACAATTTCCTTTGGGTATTCTATGAAGATGCACTTCTCCGATTTGGGTTCGAGCTTATCAGATGAAACTTTTCACATAAGCATCGCAACTCCAAACTTTAAGAAACGACAACTTGGGTTTCTTGCTAAACCACAGTTCAAATAGTGTCGTCTCAACGGATTTAGATGGTGCCTAATTTAACGTGAATGCAGCTGTCTCTAATGCATGATCCCAAAACGATATTGGTAAATCAGTAAGAAACATCATAGATTGTACTATATCCAATAAAGTACGGTTATGACGTTCGGACACACCATTATGATGTGGTGTTCCAGGTGGCATGAATTTGTGAAACTATTCCACATTGTTTTAATTGAAGACCAAACTCGTAACTCTAATATTTGTCTCCGCGATCAGATCGTAGAAACCTTATTTTCTTGTCACGATGATTTTTCCACTTCACTCTGAAATTCTTTGAACCTTTCAACTATTTCAGACTTATGTTTCATCAAGTAGATATACCCATATCTGCTCAAATCATCTGTGAAGGTCAGAAAATAACGATAACCGTCGCGAGCCTTAACACTCATTGGATCGCATACATCAATATGTATTTATTTCCAATAAGTCAGTTGCTCGCTCCACTGTTCCGGAGAACGGAGTCTTAGTCATCTTGCCCATGAGGCATGGTTCGCAAGCATCAAGTGATTCATAATCAAGTGATTCCGAAATCCCATCAGCATGGAGTTTCTTCATGCGCTTTACACCAATATGACCTAAACGGCAGTGCCACAAATAAGTTGCACTATCATTATTAACTTTGCATCTTTTGGTTTCAATATTATGAATATGTGTATCACTATGATCGAGATCCAATGAACCATTTTCATTGGGTGTGTAACCATATAAGGTTTTATTCATGTAAACAGAATAACAGTTTATTCTCTTACTTAAATGAATAACCGTATTGCAAAAAACATGATCAGATCATATTCATGCTCAACGCAAACACCAAATAACATTTATTTAGGTTCAACACTAATCCCGAAAGTATAGGGAGTGTGCGATGATGATCATATCAATATTGAAACTCCTTTCAACACACATCGTCACTTCACCCTTAACTAGTTTCTGTTTATTCTGCAACTCCCGTTTGAGTTACTACTCTTAGCAACTGAACCAGTACCAAATACCGAGGGGTTGCTATAAACACTAGTAAAGTACACATCAATAACATGTATATCAAATATACCTTTGCTTATTTTTGCCACCCTTCTTATCCGCCAAATACTTGGGGTAGTTCTGCTTCCAGTGACCAGTCCCTTTGCAGTAGAAGCACTTAGTCTCAGGCTTAGGTCCAGACTTGGGCTTCTTCACTTGAGTAGCAACTTGCTTGCCGTTCTTCTTGAAGTTCCCTTCTATCCCTTTGCCCTTTTCTTGAAACTAGTGGTCTTTGTTAATCATCAACACTTGATGTTCTTTCTTGAATTCTACCTTCATCGATTTCATCATCATGAAAAACTCGGGAATCATTTTCATCATCCCTTGCATACTATAGTTCATCACGAAGTTCTACTAACTTGGTGATGGTGACTAGAGAATTCTGTCAATCGATATCTTATCTCGGAAGATTAACTCCCACTTGATTCAAGCGATTGAAGTACCTGCATAATCTGAGCACATGCTCACTAGTTGAGCGATTCTCCTCCATCTTTTAGCTATAGAACTTGTTGAAGATTTCATATCTCTCAACACGGTATTTGCTTGAAATATTAACTTCAATTCTGGAACATCTCATATGGTCCATGATGTTCAAAACATCTTTGAAGTCCCGATTCTAAGCCATAAAGCATGGTGCACAAAACTATCAAGTAGTCATCATATCGAGCTAGCCAAACGCTCATAACGTCGCATACGCTCCTGCAATAGGTCTGTCACCTAGCGGTGCATTAAGGACATAATTCTTACAGGCAGCAATGAGGATAAACCTCGGATCACGGATCAAATCCGCATCATTGCTACTAACATTTTTCAACACAATTTTCTAGGAACATATCAAAATAAACATATGAAAGCAACAACGCAAGCTATTGATCTTACAACATAATTTGCAAAATACTACTAGGACTAAGTTCATGATAAATTTAAGTTCAATTAATCATATTACTTAAGAACTCCCACTTAGACAGACATCTCTCTAGTCATCTAAGTGATCACGTGATCCAAATCAACTAAACCATAACCGATCATCACGTGAGATGGAGTAGTTTTCAATGGTGAACATCTTATGTTGATCATATCTACTATATGATTCACGCTCGACCTTTCGGTCTCCGTGTTTCGAGGCCATATCTGCATATGCTAGGCTCGTCAAGTATAACCTGAGTATTCCGCGTGTGCAAAACTGGCTTGCACCCGTTGTAGATGGACGTAGAGCTTATCACACCCGATCATCACGTGGTGTCTGGGCACGACGAACTTTGGCAACGGTGCATACTCAGGGAGAACACTTCTTGATAATTTAATGAGAGATCATCTTATAATGCTACCGTCAATCAAAGCAAGATAAGATGCATAAAAGATAAACATCACATGCAATCAATATAAGTGATATGATATGGCCATCATCATCTTGTGCTTGTGATCTCCATCTTCGAAGCACCGTCATGATCACCATCGTCACCGGCGCGACACCTTGATCTCCATCGTAGCATCATTGTCGTTACGCCATCCATTGCTTCTACGACTATCGCTACCGCTTAGTGATAAAGTAAAGCAATTACAGGGCGTTTGCATTTCATACAATAAAGCGACAACCATATGGCTCCTGCCAGTTGCCGATAACTTCGGTTACAAAACATGATCATCTCATACAATAAAATATAGCATCACGTCTTGACCATATCACATCACAACATGCCCTGCAAAAACAAGTTAGACGTCCTCTACTTTGTTGTTGCAAATTTTACGTGGCTGCTACGGGCTTAGCAAGAACCGTTCTTACCTACGCATCAAAACCACAACGATAGTTTGTCAAATAGACTCCGTTTTAACCTTCACAAGGACCGGGCGTAGCCACACTCGGTTCAACTAAAGTGAGAGAGACAGACACCTGCCAGTCACCTTTAAGCAACGAGTGCTCGTAGCGGTGAAACCAGTCTCGCGTAAGCGTACGCGTAATGTCGGTCCGGGCCGCTTCATCTCACAATACCGCTGAACCAAAGTATGACATGCTGGTAGGTAGTATGACTTGTATCGCCCACAACTCACTTGTGTTCTACTCGTGCAAAACATCAAACCATACAAACCTAGGCTCGGATGCCACTGTTGGGGAACGTAGTAATTTCAAAAAAAAATCCTACGCACACGCAAGATCATGGTGATGCATAGCAACGAGAGGGGAGAGTGTTGTCCACGTACCCTCGTAGACCGTAAGCGGAAGCGTTAGCACAACGCGGTTGATGTAGTCGACGTCTTCACGATCCGACCGATCCAAGTACCGAACGACGGCACCTCCGAGTTCAGCACACGCTCAGCTCGATGACGTCCCTCGAACTCCGATCCAGCCGAGTGTTGAGGGAGAGTTCACAAGACGACGGCGTGGTGGACGATCTTGATGTTCTACGCGCAGCGAGCCGCCTAAGCTTCATGACGATATGACCGAGGTGGAATATGGTGGAAGGGGCACCGCACACGGCTAAGGAACGATCCGTAGATCAACTTGTGTGTTCTAGGGTGCCCCTGCCCCGAGATATAAAGGAGGGAGGGAGGAGGAGGCCGCCCTAGGAGGAGGGCGCGCAAGGAGTCCTACTCCCACCGAGTAGGATTCCTTCTTTCCTAGTCCAACTAGGTCAAGGGGGAAAGAGGGAAGTGGAGAAGGAAGGAAGAGGGGGCGCGCCCAAACCCTTTGTCCAACCGGACTGGGCTTGGGAGGGCGCGCACCTCCTCCCGGCTCCTTCCCACTAAAGCCCATTAAGGCCCAATACTCTTCCCGTATTCCCGTAACTCCCGGTACTCGAAAAATACCGAATCACTCGGAACCTTTCCGAACTCGAATATAGTCATCCAATATATCGATCTTTACGTCTCGACCATTTCGAGTCTCCTCGTCATGTCCCCGATCTCATCCGGACTCCAAACTCCTTCGGTACATCAAAACTCATAAACTCATAATATAAGCATCATCGAAACCTTAAGCGCACGGACCCTACGGGTTCGAGAACTATGTAGACATGACCTAGAACTATTCTTGGTCAATAACCAATAGCGGGACCTGGATGCCCATATTGGCTCCTACATATTCTACGAAGATCTTTATCGGTCAAACCGCATAACAACATACGTTGTTCCCTTTGTCATCGGTATGTTACTTGCCCGAGATTCGATCGTCGGTATCCAATACCTAGTTCAATCTCGTTACCGGCAAGTCTCTTTACTCATTCCGTAATACATCATCTCGCAACTAACTCATTAGTTGTAATGCTTGCAAGGCTTAAGTGATGTGCATTACCGAGAGGGCCCAGAGTGTAACGCCCTCGATGCGGCTATAGCTCCCACGTGTCGAAGCACGACTTAGAGGCATAACCGCATTGAAAGCAATGTCGCAAGTGAGGTAATCTTCGCACAATCCATGTAATACATAAGGGAAAAGGTACATAGTTGGCTTACAGTCGCCACTTCACACAATTACATGAATAAAGCATTACATCATCCAGATACAATCAAGGTCCGGCTACGGAACCAAAATAAAAGAAGAACAACCCCACATGCGACACAAATCCCCGATCGCCCCAACTGGGCTCCACTACTAATCGTCTGGAAAGGAAACATAGTAACGACCAAGTGCCTCATCGTATTCCCACTTCAGTTCAGTGGCGCCATCTGCGCTGGCATCACCGGTACCTGCATCTGTTTTGGTAGAATCTGTGAGCCACAGGGACTCAGCAATCTCACACCCGCGAGATCAAGACTATTTAAGCTTAAGGGAAGGCTGGTGTCAAAAAGGGGGAGCTGCTGCAAGCGACTAGCATATATGGTGGCTACATCGCAAAAAGAGCGAGAAGAGAAGCAAGGCGCGGTCGTGAAACTATTAGCGATCAAGAAGTGATCCCGACTACTTACGCCAAACATAACTCCAACACCGTGTTCACTTCCGGACTCGCCGAGAAGAGACCATCACGGTTACATACACGGTTGATGTATTTTAATTAAGGTCAACTTCGGTTTTCTACAACCGAACATTAACAAATTCCCATCTGCCTCATAACGCGGGCACGGCTTTGAAAGATAATACCTGCAGGGTGTCCCAACTTAGCCCATCACAAGCTCTCACGGTCATCGAAGGAATAAACCTTCACCCAAGACCCACCGATCGACTCGGTATCCGGTACATCAAGACATTTCACAATGGTAAAACTAAACCAGCAAAGCCTCCCGAATGTGCCGACAAACCCGATAGGAGCTGCACATATCTCTTTCTCGTGGCACACCGGATTGTCCAAACTTCCGATAGGCCATCCCGAGTTGCTTCTGGTACACCGGCGGCTGACAGGTTGGACCAACACTCACAACGAGCACTGGCCCGGGGGGGCTAAAATAAAGATGACCCTCGGGCTCGCGAAAACCCAGGGGAAAAAGGGGTATAGGTGGCAAATGGTAAAACCAATGTTGGGCCTTGCTGGAGGAGTTTTATTCAAAGCGAACTGTCAAGGGGGTCCCATAAATCACCCGACCGTGTAAGGAACGCAAAATCAAGGAACATAACACCGGTATGACGGAAACTAGGGTGGCAAGAGTGGAACAAAACACCAGGCATAAGGCCGAGCCTTCCACCCTTTACCAAGTATATAGATGCATTAATTAAGACAATAGATATTGTGATATCCCAAAATATCCGTGTTCCAACAAGGAACAAACTTCATCTTCACCTGCAACTAACAACGCTATAAGAGGGGCCGAGCAAAGCGGTAACATAGCCAATCAACGGTTTGCTAGGACATGGATGGTTAGAGGTTGACATGGCAATATGGGTGGCATGATATAGCAAGTGGTAGGTATCGCAGCATAGGCATAGCAAAAGAGCGAGCATCTAGCAAGCAAAGATAGAAGTGATATCAAGGTATGGTCATCTTGCTGTAAGGTTCTCGAGTTGTCGAAGGTGGATCCTCGAGGCGTTCTCAACAGGCTCCTCGCTCACGTACTCGCCTCCGGCTCTACCCAAAGCAAGAACACAAGCAACGGAACCACAATCAAACAAGGAACATATGCACAAGCAATATGATGCAATACATGACATGCTATGCGAGATGTGACATGCTATGCATATGTATGCTCCGGAAGGAAAATGATGAACCGGGCATCAACTTGGCAAACCAAGTATGCCACTGGAAAGATGGAGTGATTTCGGTTGAAATCGATATAAAGATCACCGGAATCGGATGCACGGTTTGCAAATGACAAGCAAAACAATAATGACGCAAATCTGCATTTAACAGCCCGATGCTACTTAGCACGCAACACGAAACTATGGTACAGCACCCCAACATGCAAACAAAGCATATGGCAACGAACTATAGGAGATGGTTAACAATAGAGGAGCACTGAGCTACGGCTAAATCACATCATAACATGTTCAAACAAGCATGGAGAAAGTGCTCAAAATATCAGGTTCACAGACTTAGTGAAAAAACTAACATGGCAGGAATTAACATCAGGAAGGCATGTTTAGAGCAAGCAAACAACATGCTAATGGAACTTATAATAGCAAAGCAAGGCATGACATGATTCTACTCAAAGCATATTTCAATAGTCCCTTACTGACCATAAGCCAAAAGGACCTTAAGAAATGATGGCACCCATGTAAACATTGCAAGTTTTATTACAGATTTCAG
The DNA here is from genome assembly GCA_021437245.1 of Aegilops speltoides. NCBI lineage: Eukaryota > Viridiplantae > Streptophyta > Magnoliopsida > Poales > Poaceae > Aegilops > Aegilops speltoides. Next base: position 463,642,790 of record CM038145.1, on the reverse strand, counting down.
ACTTAGTGAAATCTCAGGACATGGCAAAACAGATTCAACATGGCATGTTCGTGAGCTCGATGCACTCACTACAGAGCACCTCATGATAAACTAAGCATACACCCATCAAGAAGACATGGCATAGGAGCTATACATGGCAAGAACAACATCATAGCATACACGGATCAACTACACCGACCTCGTGAAAATTGAATCTAATGCAAACAGTCTGCCAGGAAACAATTTCAAGAAAAAGTAGAGCACGAAAATGACATGCTAGACTACTCCATAAATACCAACAAAGGCATGGATGGATAGAGCACAACCATATGTTCAGAACACCCTTACTGATCATGCTCAAAAAGGGCATAGATCTCTCTGAAACAACCTAAACATATGGCATAAAATTATCAGCAGGACAAGACTTAGTGAAATCACTAAGTTCCTGAAATCAGTAACAACATCATCCCTACTTTGCATGCTTGTTCTAGTCAACACATAGCTCACAAAATACATGGAAAATACCCCTGGAAAGATGGAATGGCAATGTTCAACTCACATGTAGGACTCAAATTCATAGGGTGCACACATAATTCATGGCAAAAATGACAAAATAGCTCGAACTGATAAGATTCTGAAACTAACGATCTGAAGCTAACTTCCCACAGCATTTCGGGCATCAAGATGAGCTCAAATGCAAATGATGCAATGGAACGAAATGATGTACTCTTCGAGACGAACATTTTGACATATTATACGCCCAAAAAGGGGCCACGGTTGCAGAGATGTGATGCGTTGAAAACTGCACGAATTAATGACAGATTTTGGGACTTAGACGAAAATGAAGGGGGGAAAAGTCAACCTGGATCCAGATCTGGATCGGGATCGGGCCCGAGGTCGGGCTCGCCGGAGTAGCTCCGGCCGGAGGGAGGAGGTCGGCGGCCGGGGCGGCGGGCGGGGGCGGCGGGGCGGCGGCGGGTGGGCGGCGGCATGGCGGCGGGCTTGCATGGCGGGCATGGTGGGCAGCGGCGGAGGGCGGCGCGGCGGGCGGGCGGAGGCGCTGGCCGGGCGGCGGCGGGCGGCGGGCGGCGGAGCGGAGCGCTGGCGGCGGCGGCGGTTGCCGGCGACGGCGGGCGCGAGGAAAGGCATGGGAGATCAGGCGTGGCCGGTCGGCGCGGATGGCTCATGGCGGGGGCTCATGGGCGGGCGGCGGGGCTGCTGCGGCAGCGGTTGCCACGTGTCGCCCGCGATTGGCTCGGGCGCGCGGCGGTTCGTCGCGCCGTCCGGACGTGTCCGGCATGGGAGAGAGCGGGGAGCTAGGGTTTTGCAGGGATTTGGGAGGGTCTTTAAATAGGCATAGAGGAGCTAGGAGAGTCCAAATGGAGTGTAGTTTTACCACACGATCGTGATCGAACGACCGAGGGCATGGAGGGAAGTTAGATGGGTTATTGGGCTGTTTTGGAGGATTGTTGGGCTGCAACTTAAAAGAGGCCTTTGCTTGAGGGTGCGGTTAACTGTTGGAGTACCAAACGAACTCCAAATGACCCGAAACTTGACAGGTGGTCTACGGTGCTATACCAGGGCCACTTGGCAAGGCTCGGTCCATTCGAGAATGTTCAACACCGCTACGGAAAAAGAACAAGAGGGGACGTCGGGGAACATAGGAGTGTCGGATTGCAAAACGGACAACGGGGAATATGCTCGGAATCATGAGACGAACACGTATGCAAATGAGATGCACATGATGACATGATATGAGATGCATGACATGAACAAAATGCAAAATGAAAACAAAACCCAACCACGGAGGGAATATCATATCACATATCCGAAAATGGCAATAGTTGGAGTTACAAATATGGAAAGATACATCCGGGGTGTTACAACACTCCACCACTACAAGAGGATCTCGTCCCGAGATCTAGGACTGAAAGAACTCCGGATATTTGGAACGGAGGTGATCCTCGCGCTCCCAGGTGGCTTCTCGGTCGGAATGGTGTGACCACTTTACTTTTAGGAATTTGATTGACTTGTTGCGAGTCTTGCGCTCGGTTTCTTCAAGAATAGCAACGGGGTGCTCATGATAAGAGAGATCTTCTTGGAGGTCAATATCTTCAAAGTTGATAGTGCGCTCAGGAATCTTGAAGCACTTATGAGCTGTGACACGTGAAACACATCGTGCACGTTTGCAAAGTTGGATGGAAGCTCAAGTTGATAGGCGAGATCGCCTCTTTTGCCAATGATCTTGAAAGGACCCACGTATCTAGGAGCAAGCTTCCTTTGATACCGGGCGGCGAGTACCTTTCATTGAGAGACGCGGAGGTAGACATGGTCTCCGATTTCAAAAGCCACATCACGGTGCTTGTCATCATAATAGCCCTTCTCGCGCGATTGCGCGGCTTTAAGATTCTCACGAATGACTTTGCACATCTCTTCGGCTTCTGTGATCAAGTCGTTGCCAAGAAGTTGGCGTTCACTGTCTCGGACCAATTGAGAGGAGTCGGCACTTTTCGCCATATAAATTTCGAATGGGGCCTTGCGAACTTGCTTGGAAGCTGTTGTTGTAAGAGAACTCGGCATATGGAAGACACCTCTTCCCACTTCATGCCAAAGAAATGACACAAGCCCTGAGCATATCTTCAAGGATTTGATTGACTCGCTCGACTTGGCCACTTGTTTGAGGATGAAAAGCTGTGCTGAAACGAATGTTGGTGCCCATGGCCTTCTGAAAAGAATCCCAGAACTTAGAAGTGAAGATGCTTCCACGGTCTGAAGAGATCAATTGTGGAATACCGTGCAAGGAGACAATTCGAGGTGTATAGCTCGCCGGTGAGCTGCTGTGATAGATTCTTTGACAGGAAGAAAATGAGCCACTTTAGTAAGCTTGTCAATGACAACGAAGATAGCATCATTTCCACGCTTGGACTTAGGAAAACCAGTCCACGAAGTCCATCTCGATATGATCAAACTTCCATTCTGGAATAGCAAGAGGTTGGAGGAGACCAGCTGGTCTTTGGTGTTCTGCTTTCACCCTTCTGCAGACATCACATTCATTCACGAATTGAGCAATTTCTCGCTTCATTCGAGTCCACCAATACGACTGCTTGAGGTCATGGTACATCTTCGTACTTCGGGATGAATGGATAGGAGGAATTGTGTGCCTCATTCATGATGACTTTTCTCGAGATCGCCTTTAGGAACCACAATACGATCCTCGAAGAAAAGAGTGTCTTTGTCATCAAGCGATAGCACTTGTATTTGAAATGCCCTTGTCAATACCACGTTTCACCTTCTTCACCATGGTATCCGAAGTTGAGCCTCACGAATTTGATCTTCCAAAGTAGGAGAGACTATGAGGTTGGTAAGAAATCCTTGAGGAACAACTTGAAGATTCAGCTTATGGAAAGCTTCACAAAGATCCGTTGGAAGGGCTTGAGAATTAGGCTGTTGCAATAAGCCTTCCTGCTCGAGCATCTGCAATCACATTCGCCTTGCCGGAGTATATTCAATACTTGGATTGTACTCTTGAATCATTTCGACCCATCGAGTTTGCACGAGGTTGAGGTTTGGTTGAGTGAAGATATACTTGAGGCTCTTGTGATCGGTGAAAATGTCCACTTTCCTTCCCAACAAGAGATGTCTCCATGTTATCAATGCATGGACAATCGCCGCCAACTCAAGATCGTGAGTGGGGTAGTTCTTTTCGTTGGGCTTCAATCGACGAGAGGTATAAGCCACAACCTTCTTCTCTTGCATTAACACAGCACGAGACCTTGCAAGGAAGCATCACGTAAAACTTGAATGGCTTGGATTCATCGGGAGGAGTCAAGGCAGAGCTGTAACTAGCTTCTCTTTGAGGGTGTTGAAAGCGACATCACACTCAGGCGTCCAGACATACTTGACATGCTTCTGGAGGAGGTTGGAAAGAGGCTTTGCAATCTTGGAAAAGTTCTCAACGAATCTTCGACAATAGCTTGCAAGACCGAGAAAACTGCGGAGCTGCTTGACATTCTGAGGAGGTTCCCAATTCACAATTGAAGACACCTTCTCGGGATTAACAACAATTCCCTTGGCGGAGATGATATGACCAAGATAAAGAACTTCATCAAGCCAGAACTCACATTTGGAAAACTTCGCATAGAATTGATGCTCTCTGAGCTTGTCGAGCACCAATCGCAAATGTTTGGCATGATCCTGCTTGTTCTTGGAGAAGACCAAAATATCATCGAGATACACCAAGGCGAATTCATTTGTGTAGGGGTTGAAGATAAAGTTCATCATGCGAGAGAAAGTTGGAGGAGCATTGACAAGGCGAAAGACATGACGGTATATTCATAAGAACCATAGCTTGTTCGAATCTTTGTCTTGGGAATATCTTGTTCACGAATGCGAATCGATGATAACCCATACGGAGGTCAAGCTTGGAGAATACTTTAGCACCTTTGAGTTGCTCGAATAGCTCATTGATGTTGGGAAGTGGATACTTGTTCTTGATTGTCTTCTTATTCAATGGACGGTAATCAACACAAAGTCGGTCCGTGCCATCCTTCTTACGGACAAAAGAACTCCACATCCCCATGGAGATGAACTCGGTCCGATCAAACCCAGACGCTCTTGTTCATCGAGCTGCTTCTTCAATTCTTTCAGCTCCTTGGGTCCAAGCTTGTAGGGACGCTTGCAAGCGGGTTCGATGCGGTGCTCAAGATCAATAACGAATTCGGTGGCCGATGAGGAGGCATACCGGAAGCTCTTCGGGAAGACATCTTGGTACTCACAAACGACTGGAATTTGAGAGATAGCATCCAATTCGCCCTTCTCATTGAGAGAAAACAACCGAATGGTTTCATCACGAGCGGCATAGATGATAACATCCTCAGAAGGGTGTGTCAATTGAATTTCCCGGCAGCACAATCAAGTGAGCCTTGTCTTTGAGAAAGCGATCCATCCCAAGAATAAGATCAATATCGAGTTACCAAGAACAATTGGTTTAGCAGAAATCTATAGTCACCCATCTTGATAGAAACATCCGGAACCATGGAGCTTGCGTTCATGCATTTACCCGGAGAGACAACTGCTAATGGTCTTGGCAAATCTTGGAAAGACAACTCATGCTTAGATGCAAATGGTTTGGAGATGAAACTAAGCGATGCACCAGTGTCAAAAAGAACTTTTGCAGGAATATCATTAACAGGAAGATTACCCATGATCACATCTGAAGAATCCTCTGCTTGAGCTGCATTCATCATATTCACCTTTGCATACTTGGGATTATGCTTGACCACTGCATTGCTTGAAGACCTCACAGGAGGAGGAGGAGGAAGGCGCCTTTGGTTATGGCATTTGTTCGCATAGTGACCTTTCTGCTGGCACTTGTTGCAAGTCACCTCTGAGAGCGGACGGTGATAAGGAGCATTTGACCTTGGAGCTTGAGGCTGAGACTTGTTCTGGTAGCTTGGGTTGGGTGGGTGGGAAGATCCACGACCACCGAGTTCTTCTGGCTGATAAGGCCGACGGAACGGAGGAGGAGGAAGGTAGAACTTTGCTGCTTCGCTGCCACTTGAGAGGAGGAAGAAGACTGAGCGCATCCCTGATTCTCTTCTTTGAAGCCTCACACTTGAGCTGAGCACCTTCTAGCTTGAGTGCCATATTATAGAATTGATCAAACTGAGTAGGCTCATAAAGAACAAGAGATAGCTGCAGATCCTCTCAAGGCCACCTCTGGCGATAGATCATACTTTTCTCATCAGAACGTCTTGTTTAGTGAATCGAGCAAGTTTCAAAGCTGTATGTTGTATTCAGTACATCGACATGCTTCCTTGCTTGAGATTGCGAAACTCCTCACGCTTGCTCTCAACAACTTTGGAAGGAATGTGGTGAGCTTTAAAGTCCCGGTAAATCAGTCCAAGTAATCACTCGACCACCTCTAGAATCCTTGTATTCTTTGGAACCAATCAGCTGCTCGATCCTTGAGCTGAAAAGACGCGAACTTGGCGTAGTCCTCGTGTCGACATTGCTGCATTCAAGTGCTTGTTGATATCCACGAGCCAATCGTCGGCGTCGTGGCCTCGCACGTAAGCTGAAAGACTTTGGCTGGTTGGCAAGGAACTGGTTGAGTGTAGGAAAGCGTGGTGATGATAGAACTGCCCTTGACCTTGATTCCCTTGGTTGCCTTGGCCTTGGTTACGCTCTTGCATCAGCTGAATCAACAAGAAGGCGTTGGCGTTAGTGGTTGCCATCAAAGTTTGCCATGCCTCCGAGGCGGAGGTGGAGGTGGAGGGTTCGCTGACTCCCATCACTGCTCCGGATTACGGCGTTGGTGGAGCCATCCTGAAGAGGGTGACATCCGTTAGCATCTTGATAGACAGATGGACAAGTTGAATCAACGGATACAAATTGCAACATATAGTCTTCACAATAAACATTCGAACAGGAATGAACGAATGAATTCCAAAGTAAACATCACGTCCATTAAGGTGAGAAGCCACTTGATAAGAGATATTGATGAATAAAAAATAAAAAACAAGGTATGAATGGAACAAATAAGTGGTAAGGATTACCCAATCACGAACCAAATATCTGCGGAAGAAATGCTAGAGCTACTTGAATCCCACCTATAAACTCCGAAACTTTCGGTTATGCAATCAGTGTTGGGGATCTGAGGAGCAATATATATCTCACCCAAGCTAACAATCCCTACATCCATTGTATCCATCCTTCAACACATAACCAAGAAACCTTCGAAATCGTGTACCTCAACCTTGAAAAGCATCCGTTATACGAGTCATGGCAATACTCCCGTACTCACCACAAGATCTTGGGTTAGCGGGTTATCTCACCAACTGACCGCATAAAAGAGATTTTCGATGTCGGCGTACTAAACTCAGGTATTCGAGAACTGCAGCGATAAAATTATGGCGACAACACCTCGGAGCTCAACTCCCGGGACACCGCCACAACCCCTAAATGTCGAGGCAACCAAGACAATGTTGTCATCATAAAACCATCGAACGATCCCAAGATACCAGCGTGATCCTAAAAAAAATTTTAGTGAAATTTGAGAAGAGAAGAGTCAAAACTCTCGTCGGGATACCTCACCGAAGGTCGAAGGGACTGGGAGTAAAAAGAATTCCTAAACTCTCCGATATATATAATCCTAAATGACTCAAAACAATTTTTCTAGACACAACTCGGCCACTAAAAGCGATCAAGCGTTGGGGGCTCCTAAGGTCGGGATGGCTCGATTACCAACTTATAGCGCCCTCGATGCGGCTATAGCTCCCACGTGTCGAAGCACGACTTAGAGGCATAACCGCATTGAAAGCAATGTCGCAAGTGAGGTAATCTTCGCACAATCCATGTAATACATAAGGGAAAAGGTACATAGTTGGCTTACAGTCGCCACTTCACACAATTACATGAATAAAGCATTACATCATCCAGATACAATCAAGGTCCGGCTACGGAACCAAAATAAAAGAAGAACAACCCCCCATGCGACACAAATCCCCGATCGCCCCAACTGGGCTCCACTACTAATCGTCTGGAAAGGAAACATAGTAACGACCAACACAAAGTCGGTCCGTGCCATCCTTCTTCTGGACAAAAAGAACTCCACATCCCCATGGAGATGAACTCGGTCTGATCAAACCCAGACGCTCTTGTTCATCGAGCTGCTTCTTCAATTCTTTCAGCTCCTTGGGTCCAAGCTTATAAGGACGCTTGCAAAGCGGGTTCGATGCGGGCTCAAGATCAATAACGAATTCGACTGGCCGATGAGGAGGCATACCCGGAAGCTCTTCTGGGAAGACATCTTGGTACTCACAAACGACTGGAATTTGAGAGATAGCATCCAATTCGCCCTTCTCATTGAGAGAAAACAACCGAATGGTTTCATCACGAGCGGCATAGATGATAACATCCTCAGAAGGGTGTGTCAATTGAATTTCCCTGGCAGCACAATCAAGCTGAGCCTTGTGCTGAGAAAGCCAGTCCATCCCAAGAATAAGATCAATATCAGAGTTACCAAGAACAATTGGTTTAGCCAGAAATCTATAGTCACCCATCTTGATAGAAACATCCGGAACCATGGAGCTTGCGTTCATGCATTTACCCGGAGAGACAACTGCTAATGGTCTTGGCAAATCTTGGAAAGACAACTCATGCTTAGATGCAAATGGTTTGGAGATGAAACTAAGCGATGCACCAGTGTCAAAAAGAACTTTTGCAGGAATATCATTAACAGGAAGATTACCCATGATCACATCTGAAGAATCCTCTGCTTGAGCTGCATTCATCATATTCACCTTTGCATACTTGGGATTATGCTTGACCACTGCATTGCTTGAAGACCTCACAGGAGGAGGAGGAGGAAGGCGCCTTTGGTTATGGCATTTGTTCGCATAGTGACCTTTCTGCTGGCACTTGTTGCAAGTCACCTCTGAGAGCGGACGGTGATAAGGAGCATTTGACCTTGGAGCTTGAGGCTGAGACTTGTTCTGGTAGCTTGGGTTGGGTGGGTGGGAAGATCCACGACCACCTGAGTTCTTCTGCTGATAAGGCTGACGGAACGGAGGAGGAGGAAGGTAGAACTTTTGCTGCTTTGCTGCCACTTGAGAGGAGGAAGAAGACTGAACTGCATCCCTGATTCTCTTCTTTGAAGCCTCACACTTGAGCTGAGCACCTTCTAGCTTGAGTGCCATATTATAGAATTGATCAAACTGAGTAGGCTCATAAAGAACAAGAGATAACTGCAGATCCTCTCGAAGGCCACCTCTGAACTGATAGATCATACTTTTCTCATCAGGAACGTCTTGTTTAGTGAATCGAGCAAGTTTCTGAAACTGTATGTTGTATTCGTACACTGACATGCTTCCTTGCTTGAGATTGCGAAACTCCTCACGCTTGCTCTCAACAACACTGGAAGGAATGTGGTGAGCTTTAAAGTCCCGACAGAAATCAGTCCAAGTAATCACTCGACCACCTCTAGAATCCTTGTATTGCTGGAACCAATCAGCTGCCTGATCCTTGAGCTGAAAAGACGCGAACTTGACGTAGTCCTCAGGTCTGACATTGCTGCATTCGAAGTGCTTGTTGATATCCACGAGCCAATCGTCGGCGTCTGTGGCCTCGGCACAGAAGCTGAAAGACTTTGGCTGGTTGGCAAGGAACTGGTTGAGTGTAGGAAACTGTGGCTGATGATAGAACTGCCCTTGACCTTGATTCCCTTGGTTGCCTTGGCCTTGGTTACGCTCTTGCATCAGCTGAATCAACAACTGAGCGTTGGCGTTAGTGGTTGCCATCAAAGTTTGCCATGCCTCCGGAGGCGGAGGTGGAGGTGGAGGGTTCGCCTGACTCCCATCACTGCGTTCCGGATTCTGACGCGTTGGTGGAGCCATCCTGAAGAGGGTGACATCCGTTAGCATCTTGATAGACAGATGGACAAGTTGAATCAACGGATACAAATTGCAACATATAGTCTTCACAATAAACATTCGAACAGGAATGAACGAATGAATTCCAAAGTAAACATCACGTCCATTAAGGTGAGAAGCCACTTGATAAGAGATATTGATGAATAAAAAATAAAAAACAAGGTATGAATGGAACAAATAAGTGGTAAGGATTACCCAATCACGAACCAAATATCTGCGGAAGAAATGCTAGAGCTACTTGAATCCCACCTATAAACTCCCGAAACTTTCCGGTTATGCAATCAGGTGTTGGGGATACAGGGGAGCAATATATATCTCACCCAAGCTAACAATCCCTACATCCAACTGTATCCATCCTTCAACACATAACCAAGAAACCTTCGAAATCGTGTACCTCAACCTTGAAAAGCATCCGTTATACGAGTCATGGCAATACTCCCGTACTCACCACATCTTTCAAGTTAGCGGGTTATCTCACCAACTGATCTGCATAAAAGAGATTTTCGATGTCGGCATCACTAAACTCAGGTATTCGAGCTGCAACGATAAAATTATGACGACAACACCTCGGAGCTCAACTCCCGGGACACGCCACAACCCCTAAATGTCGAGGCAACCAAGACAATGTTGTCATCATAAAACCATCGAACGATCCCAAGATACCAGCGTGATCCTAAAAAAAATTTTAGTGAAATTTGAGAAGAGAAGAGTCAAAACTCTACGTCAGGATACCTCACCAGAAGGTCGAAGGGACTGGGGAGTAAAAATAATTCCTAAACTCTCCGATATATATAATCCTAAATGACTCAAAACAATTTTCTAGACACAACTCGGCCACTAAAAACGATCAAGCAGTGGGGGCTCCTAAGGTCGGGATGGCTCGATTACCAACTTAGCGCCCTCGATGCGGCTATAGCTCCCACGTGTCGAAGCACGACTTAGAGGCATAACCGCATTGAAAGCAATGTCGCAAGTGAGGTAATCTTCGCACAATCCATGTAATACATAAGGAAAAGGTACATAGTTGGCTTACATCGCCACTTCACACAATTACATGAATAAAGCATTACATCATCCAGATACAATCAAGGTCAAACACGGAACCAAAATAAAAGAAGAACAACCCCACATGCGACACAAATCGATCGCTAAGCTGGGCTCCACTACTAATCGTCGGAAAGGAAACATAGTAACGACCAAGTGCCTCATCGTATTCCCACTTGAGTTCGGTGGCGCCATCTGTATTTGGCATCACCGTACTGCATCTGTTTTGGTAGAATCTGTGAGCCACAGGGACTCAGCAATCTCACACCGCGAGATCAAGACTATTTAAGCAAGGGAAGGCTGGTGTCAAAAGGGGAGCTGCTGCAAGCAATTAGCATATATGGTGGCTACATCGCAAAAGAGAGCGAGAAGAGAAGCAAAGCGCGGTCGTGAAACTATTAGCGATCAAGAAGTGATCGACTACTTCGTCAAACATAACTCCAACACCGTGTTCACTTCCGGACTCGCCGAGAAGTGACCATCACGGATTACATACACGGTTGATGTATTTTAATTAAGGTCAACCGGGTTTTCTACAACCAGACATTAACAAATTCCCATCTGCCTCATAACGCGGGCACGGCTTTGAAAGATAATACCTGCAGGGTGTCCCAACAAGCCCATCACAAGCTCTCACGGTCATCGAAGGAATAAACCTTCACCCAAGACCCACCGATCAGACTCGGTATCCCGGTACATCAAGACATTTCGTCAATGGTAAAACTAAACCAGCAAAGCCTCCCGAATGTGCCGACAAATCCCGATAGGAGCTGCACATATCTCTTTCTCGGGGCACACGGATTGTCCAAACTTCCGATAGGCCATCCCGAGTTGCCCTGGTAGCCACGGCGGTGACGAGTTGGACCAACACTCTAGCGAGCACGGCCGGGGGCTAAAATAAAGATGACCCTCGGGCTCGCGAAAACCAGGGGAAAAAGGGGTATAGGTGGCAAATGGTAAAACCAATGTTGGGCCTTCTGGAGGAGTTTTATTCAAAGCGAACTGTCAAGGGGTCCCATAAATCACCCGACCGTGTAAGGAACGCATAAAATCAAGGAACATAACACCGGTATGGCGGAAACTAGGGTGGCAAGAGTGGAACAAAACACAGGCATAAGGCCGAGCCTTCCACCCTTTACCAAGTATATAGATGCATTAATTAAGACAATAGATATTGTGATATCCCAAAATATCCGTGTTCCAACAAGGAACAAACTTCATCTTCACCGCAACTAACAACGCTATAAGAGGGCCGAGCAAAGCGGTAACATAGCCAATCAGCGGTTTGCTAGGACATGGATGGTTAGAGGTTGACATGGCAATATGGGTGGCATGATATAGCAAGTGGTAGGTATCGCAGCATAGGCATAGCAAAAGAGCGAGCATCTAGCAAGCAAAGATAGAAGTGATATCGAAGGTATGGTCATCTTGCACGTAAGGTTCTCGAGTTGTCGAAGGCTGGATCCTCGTGAGGCGTTCTCAACAGGCTCCTCGTTCACGTACTCGTCTCCGGCTCTACCCAAAGCAAGAACACAAGCAACGGAACCACAATCAAACAAGGAACATATGCACAAGCAATATGATGCAATACATGACATGCTATGCGAGATGTGACATGCTATGCATATGTATGCTCCGGAAGGAAAATGATGAACCGGGCATCAACTTGGCAAACCAAGTATGCCACTGGAAAGATGGAGTGATTTCGGTTGAAATCGATATAAAGATCACCGGAATCGGATGCACGGTTTGCAAATGACAAGCAAAACAATAATGACGCAAATCTGCATTTAACAGCCCGATGCTACTTAGCACGCAACACGAAACTATGGTACAGCACCCCAACATGCAAACAAAGCATATGGCAACGAACTATAGGAGATGGTTAACAATAGAGGAGCACTGAGCTACGGCTAAATCACATCATAACATGTTCAAACAAGCATGGAGAAAGTGCTCAAAATATCAGGTTCACAGACTTAGTGAAAAAAACTAACATGGCAGGAATTAACATCAGGAAGGCATGTTTAGAGCAAGCAAACAACATGCTAATGGAACTTATAATAGCAAAGCAAGGCATGACATGATTCTACTCAAAGCATATTTCAATAGTCCCTTACTGACCATAAGCCAAAAAGGACCTTAAGAAATGATGGCACCCATGTAAACATTGCAAGTTTTATTACAGATTTCAGACTTAGTGAAATCTCAGGACATGGCAAAAACAGATTCAACATGGCATGTTCGTGAGCTCGATGCACTCACTACAGAGCACCTCATGATAAACTAAGCATACACCCATCAAGAAGACATGGCATAGGAGCTATACATGGCAAGAACAACATCATAGCATACACGGATCAACTACACCGACCTCGTGAAAATTGAATCTAATGCAAACAGTCTGCCAGGAAACAATTTCAAGAAAAGTAGAGCACGAAAATGACATGCTAGACTACTCCATAAATACCAACAAAGGCATGGATGGATAGAGCACAACCATATGTTCAAAACACCCTTACTGATCATGCTCAAAAAGGGCATAGATCTCTCTGAAACAACCTAAACATATGGCATAAAATTATCAGCAGGACAAGACTTAGTGAAATCACTAAGTTCCTGAAATCAGTAACAACATCATCCCTACTTTGCATGCTTGTTCTAGTCAACACATAGCTCACAAAATACATGGAAAATACCCCTGGAAAGATGGAATGGCAATGTTCAACTCACATGTAGGACTCAAATTCATAGGGTGCACACATAATTCATGGCAAAAATGACAAAATAGCTCGAACTGATAAGATTCTGAAACTAACGATCTGAAGCTAACTTCCCACAGCATTTCGGGCATCAAGATTAGCTCAAATGCAAATGATGCAATGGAACGAAATGATGTACTCTTCGAGACGAACATTTTGACATATTATACGCCCAAAACGGGGCCACGGTTGCAGAGATGTGATGCGTTGAAAACTGCACGAATTAATGACAGATTTTGGGACTTAGACGAAAATGGAGGGGGGAAAAGTCAACCTGGATCCAGATCTGGATCGGGATCGGGCCCGAGGTCGGGCTCGCCGGAGTAGCTCCGGCCGGAGGGAGGAGGTCGGCGGCGGCCGGGCAGCGGGGGGCGGGGCGGGGCGGCCCAGGGGCGGCGGGCGGGCGGCGCGGCCTTGCGGCGGCGGTGGCCTTGCGGAGGGCGCGCGGCGGCGGCGGAGGCGCTGGCGGCAGGCGGGCGGGCGGCGGGCGGCGGAGCGAGCGCAGGCGCGGCGGCGGCGGCTGCTGCGGCGTGGACGGCGGCGTGAGTGTGCGGGAGAGCTGGCAGGCGCGTGTGTGGAGGGCTCATGGAGGGCCTCATGGGCTCGCGGGGCGGCGGGCTATGGCGTGGCGGCTGCCACGTGTCGCCTCATTGATTAGCTCGGCCTTGGCGGGACGCGTCGCGCCGTCCGGACGTGTCCGTGGGAAGAGGAGGGAGCTAGGGTTTTGCCGGGATTTGGGGAGGGTCTTTAAATAGGCATAGAGGAGCTAGGAGAGTCCAAATGGAGTGTAGTTTTACCACACGATCGTGATCGAGCGACCGAGGGCATGGAGGGAAGTTCGATGGGTTATTGGTCTGTTTTGGAGGGTTGTTGGGCTGCAACTTAAAAGAGGCCTTTGCGAGGGTGCGGTTAACCGTTGGAGTACCAAACGAACTCCAAATGACCCGAAACTTGACGGTGGTCTACGGTGCTATACCAGGGCCACTTGGCAAGGCTCGGTCCATTCGAGAATGTTCAACGCCCGCACGGAAAAAGAACAAGAGGGGCGTCGGGGAACATAGGAGTGTCGGATTGCAAAAGCAGACAACGGGAATATGCTCGGAATCATGAGACGAACACGTATGCAAATGAGATGCACATGATGACATGATATGAGATGCATGACATGAACAAAATGCAAAAATGAAAACAAAACCCAACCACGGAGGGAATATCATATCACATATCCGAAAATGGCAATAGTTGGAGTTACAAATATGGAAAGATACATCCGGGGTGTTACACAGAGATACCTCTCCGACAATCGGAGTGACAAATCCTAATCTCGAAATACGCCAACCCAACATCTGCCTTTGGAGACACCTGTAGTACTCCTTTATAATCACCCGATTCGTTGTGGCGTTTGGTAGTACCCAAAGTGTTCCTCCGCAAGCGGAGTTGCATAATCTCATAGTCATAGGAACATGTATAAGTCATGAAGAAAGCAATAGCAGCATACTAAACGATCGGGTGCTAAGCTAACGGAATGGGTCATGTCAATCAGATCATTCAACTAATGATGTGACCTTGTTAATCAAATAACAACTCCTTGTTCATGGTTAGGAAACATAACCATCTTTGATTAACAAGCTAGTCAAGTAGAGGCATACTAGTGACACTCTGTTTGTCTATATATTCACACATGTATTATGTTTCCGGTTAATACAATTCTAGCATGAATAATAAACATTCATCATGATATGAGGAAATATATAATAACTTTATTATTGCCTCTAGGGCATATTTCCTTCATTGTCGTCATAATTTTATCGTTGTCTGGAATACCTGAGTTTAGTACGCCGACATCGAAAATCTCTTTTATGCAGTTGTTGGTGAGATAACCCCGCTAACCCTTGATCTTGAGGTGAGTACGGGAGTATTGCCATGACTTGTATAACGGATGCTTTTTGAAGGTTGAGGTACACGATTTCCGAAGGTTTCTTGGTTATGTGTTGACGGATGGATACAGCTGGATGTAGGTATTGTTAGTTTGGGTGAGATATATTGCTTCCCCTGTATCCCCAACACCAGATTGCATAACCAGAAAATTTCAGGAGTTTTATAGGTGGGAATTCAAGTAGCTCCTAGAATATCTTTTCGACAGATGCATGATATGAGATTGGGTAAATCTCTATCATATGTTTGTTCCGGCTTATTCTGCAAGCCAGTCCTTTGTTTTTGTTTTGAGTTGTGGTATTTGAGTTGCTTCAATGTCAAGTGTTGATTCCATACCTTTCCGAAATGGTGTTCTCATACTCCGATGTGAATACCGATCCTTCTCGACAATCGAGATTGTCATGTCAATCCTTTTCAACCGGCGTGTTTCTCTTCAAGTGGATCCGATCACTTCAACATCAGCAAGACCAATTATCATTTCTTCTCAACGGTGTTTGTTTCATCCGTCTCCAAGTTGCCTTTGTTTTTCCCGCCCACCCACCCTTTTTCCTCAAGGACTAAGATTTCTTTACCAGGCATCCTTTTATTTTTGAGAAGTTTCTCCATTCTTTTCCGTCAATGTTCTTACCCGGTGGTTCTCAAGAAGATGTTCTACTAGTTCATCATCCTTCATTTTTGTTTCTTCTCCGGTGGATCCAATTCAAGCTTTCAGTGCTGATCATATTCCTTTCCTCGTGTCAATTGCTTTGTCATGTTTGGTGCACCTATTAATCATTCACTTCTTCCTATTCATTTGTTCTGGAGTGCTGAAGATATCTCACAAGATTTGTGTTTCCATTCTTAATCCGTTCAAGCCATTTGGAGATTGTTATCTCATTCAAGCCATTTAATTCAACCGGTGCAATATCTCTTTAAATCATTACAACGGTGTTTTCTTTTGAGTGGGCCCTAACCCACAGGTCTTTTCCCAGGATCTTACCTGACTCTTCTATTTTTCCAGAGCTATCCTAAATTCTTCTCCAAGTTTGACGTAAGAATGAGTTATCATCAGTCAAATGCTTTTCTCCAAGATCTTTCAAATTCTTTTCATAGTTGGCTCAACCTCTTCGCTTTTAATTCTTCCGGTGTGCGTCAATAATTCTTGGTGGTGTTTCTCGTTGTCATTCTCGTCATTTGAAGACCGAAGAAGAGTTTCTCTTTAATCTTGCTCTATTCTCGTCATTTGTTGCCATCCTCTCATAATTGTTTTCGATTGTGAGAATCTTTTTCACCCATCAGGAGATATTCAAGAGTCTTCTCAGTTTGTCATCCGGAGCCCATCATAAGTATTATTCATTCAAGCTTTCAGCTCTCGTTCTCCAAATCATACCGGTGCATCATTCAAGTATTCTCTAATCAGCTCGTGATCTATTCGTTCATTTGTATCTAAATACCCTCAAGTATCTTCATTCGTTTTCCAATTCTTACCGGTGATACACCCCTACTTCGATCATTTTCAATTCTTACGGTGGTTCTTTCAAGATCTCTCTTCCTTGTTCATCATATCAATTCATTTGTTGTTCCAATCCTACCGGTGGTTCGTTGAAGACCTTCTCAAGTTTTGATTTATCTCTTTTAACCCTTTCTACGGGAATAAGTAGTATGCCAAATCCGTTGTTTGTCATCAATTTAAATTGGTGAAGGATATGCATCACATAATTCTTATTCTTGTTTCATCCAAGTGATTAATTTCTTCTTTCCGGACTTGTTCTTCACACATTCTTGGTTCGAGATGCTTTATCTTTTCTTTTCCGGAGTTCCAAGTTTTCCGCATTATCATCGCGAAGCTCCATCTAAATCATTGCAAGGCTTCACCTTGTGTTTTCAACTTCTCTTTCTTTTTATCATCCTTCTATTACTGGAGTTCTTCATGGAGGCTCTAAATGGTGGTTCATCAAGGATTCTTTTCATTCTTCAATTGTTCTTAAAGATTTCTCTTGAAGTTATGATCAGCCAAGCTATACTCAAAAATTAAACATGGTGTTCAACACATGTTTTGTTTTGAGGAGTTCAAGCATTCTTCATCTTGCATTCCAAAGTGCAATTCTTTCTACCTTATCTTCTGAGGTGGTGTTAGGTCATTCTTGATAATTTCCCTTCGCGTTTCATGATTCACAAGTTTTCAAGAGTGACATATTTAAATCCATCATTTTCTCTTTGTTCAAGAGATCTTTTCAACCGTCAATCTCTTCATTGGAGTTATCTTGGTATAGATTTCACCTAAAGCCTTCCCTAAGGAATGTTGCTATTTTGGTGCTTATTAATGACCCAAGTTATCTCTTTTCCATCTTGATGGAACAAGCTTTCATCTCTTCGTTAATCTCAAACAAGCAATTGTTTTTCGTTAGTGGCAGAATTTCACCTCAAGTGTTGAGATGTTTTCCATAAGCCCACTACAAGCTTATTCCTTTCGTTGTTGGTTTTCCAACAACTCCGTTCTAGCATTTCTTGTAAGCGTGCTCTTTCAAGATATTGTTTCCCTCCGTTCATTCCATTCCATTCTTTCATTTCTTAGGAGGCATTGTGATGTTGCTCTTTTCTCTCATCATCTCGAATTGTGAGGATCATGTTCTTCATGCTTATCCATTTAACGGCGTGTCGTGTCCTCCATTCAAGTTCTTTTCAAGTTTTCCTTCTTCTTTGAGACAGTCTGCCCAAATTATTTCAATCTTCTTCCTCTCCCATCTTGTTTTAACCGGAGTGGTTTGAATTCTATCTTGTCCATTAAACTCTTGATTCATGTCTTTGCAACCTTCAAGTCTGGTAATGTTCCTTGTTCCTCTTTTCTAACGGATTGTTTGCAATCTCGTTCATCTCCATTGTACTCTTTCTTTCAATTTGTTCAACCTCTCAAGGTTCTTTGGTTTCACTTATTTGTCGAAGAAGCAACTTAGTTTACCCTCTTCTCTTCCTCTTCCGTTTCTCTCCGGTGCCATTCTAGATCTCGGGACGAGATCCTCTCATAGTGGTGGATTGTTGTAACGCCCCAAGACCGGAGCTTCCGAAGACTTCCAGCTATTCCGAGTTTCGTCATGTGATTTGTTTTGTTCGTTGCATTCATCATGCCATCTCTTGCATTGCATCATGTTATCATACCATCATATCATTATTTTTTCTAAAAACTCATCTAAATAAATTGCATGGATCTTCGGTCCATTTAAAACGAGGGAATTCACGTGGTGATTCTCTTTATAACATATCCTCCCAATATTAGGGAGCTATAATAAAAATATTCCATTCAGTTGGAATTAACCAAAACACACTTGAAAAATCACCACTCCCTTTCAACTTCAAGTTTGGTCCCCAAACTTTGTCAACATTTCTTTTCCCATTTATCGAGACTCCTCCTAAATTCTCAACATTTTTGGACTCTTCTAAATCCTAGTCCTTGTTCAAACCTTTTAAATTAAATTCAAATGACTTTGAATTTAATTCTTGCAATCTTGCCCACTCCATTTTTCTTGGGTCAAGCTCATTTTTGCGAGTCCGTGGAGATTACCCCCACGCGCAAATTCTTTCCTTAACCCCTCTTTCTTTTTACCTTCCTCTCTTTTGTTTTCTGTCAATTTAGTTTTATGAGAGAGAGAAGGAGATGAGGCCCAGTAGCCTTCCAGCTAGCAGGCCTCCTGGCCTTTTTTCTCTCATCAACCCTCCTGTAGCCGCAGCCCATTAGGCCCAGCTGGCCCCAGCACCTAACCCTAGCCCGACTCCCACCGGTCTCCATCTCCCCTCGTTCCCCTCCCTGCGCCGTCACCACGCTCGAGCAGAGCCCGCTCGTCCCGATCCACCTTGCTCGATCCCCTCCTTCCTCGTGCACGCCCGATCCCTTCGTCTCGTTCCCCACGCACAGCCCCGATCCTCTCACTCGCTCGATCCCTCCTCCTTCCCTCACGCACGCCTGCATCGCTCCAGGGAGGGACTCCTCGTGCCTCCGCCTCCGCCCAAGGACTCCCCTATGCTTCTCCCGCATCGGGCGCACGTCCCCGCCGGCTCCCGTCGCCCCTCCATCGTGCCCCACGCCGAGCGCACCGCTCTCCCCCGCCGGCCCCGGGATCCATCACCGCCGCCGTCGCGTGGTGCTCGCTGCCGGCCCCGTTGCAGAGCCACGGCCAGGTCCCGCCTCTGCGCCGACCTCGTCAGGCCCCTGCGCCGCCGATCCGCCGTCCTCTGGCCCCGCCTCGCCTGGATCCGCTGCCTCCGCTCTCCGCCTCGCGCCATCCTTCCTCCCACGCCGAAGTCCGCCGCCTCCCTGCTCGAGCGCGCCCGCACCCGATCTGCTCGAGCGCGACCCAGCTCCGCCACTGCACCTCGTCGCCGGAGTCCCGTTCCTCTGCCTCCCTGCGTCGTCCGCCGTGCCGTCATGCTGCAGCGCCACCGGCCTCGACCTTCCCCTCGCCGCGTCCGCCAAGTTCCTGCATGAGCCTCCTCTGCTCGCTCGCGTGGGCCGCAGCGACTGCAAGGCCGGTCGTAGCCAACCAGCCTCGCCTCTGCTCCGAAACCAGGATCGCCAAGGTCATCTTTGAGATTTTCGCCAAGTACCACGACATTCGGAGCCCCTTGGAAACGTCAAGTTCGACTACAAAACGTCAAGCGTGTACCACTACCGCCGCCCGAACATCTACGAACGGTGTACCACGACGAACATGTATGGCTACATGATGACCCGCCAAGACCTCGAACCACTACCATCGCCGCGAACCGCTTCCGAAACGAGTACCACTACCGTCGCCACGAGAACAACTACTTCCCACGACGACCCGTGAACGACTACTTCCACTACCGTCGACGTGTACCACTACTTCCCTCGACGAACTCGAACCACTCCGAAAACGCACGCTTCAAAGGTATAATGACGAGACGACCGTCGTGGACCGAATGCATGTTGAATGAGATGAACCGTATGTTTGCACCGTGCCCGTTTGTCCTTGCATGTTCCTCTATTGCCATGCCATCGTCCCGTGGGAACCCGGTATCCGGGATCACCCCACCATCCTTGCATGACACGCTCACGCCCACTTCTTTTGCACCGGTATCTTCGTGAGCTACCGGAACCGATATGTTGCCGTGGCATCATTTTCGGATATGTTGCCGTGGCACCATTTCCTTTTCGCCGCCGAGGCACCCTTTTCGTTTCGCCGCCGTGGCACCCTTTTTGTTCCGCCATGGCGACAAATACTTCATAACATGCTTATGTCAACATTTTCATAAATTTGCTTAAAACTTGCATTGTCATCCGCATCATGATAACAACAATTAAAATGTTTTAAAATTGTTGTTTGCTTTAATTGCTAAATAACATATGGGGATTCCGGAATTGTTGTTTGTTGTTCCGGCCTCACTTAAACTTGCCTAAATAGTTAGTTTAATTTTGCTTCACCCTCTTGCCATGTTAACCAACATTTAATCTTGTTTTGTTCATAACCGAGAGAGAACTAAATAATTGATGTGGTGTTCCGTCAATATGCAACTCGTTGCATATTGAGCTCCACTTAACTGGTAGTATTGTTTGTGCACTTTGCCATGCCATGCTATTTAAACCGGACATGCATCATACTTGTTTGCGCATCATGCCATGTTTATGTGATGGTTGTTTACTATGTTGTTTGTTTCTTTCCGGGTTTGCTTCTCTCGTTAGCTTCGGTTTTCGTTCCGGAGTTGTGAGGATCCATTCGACTTCGTCCATTTGTCTTCTTCATGGAATCGTTCTTCTTCCTTGTGGGATTTCAGGCAAGATGATCATACCCTCGAAATCACTACTATCTTTGCTATGCTAGTTTGCTCGCTCTTTTGCTATGCCAATGCTACGATGCCTACCATTTGCTTGTCAGCCCCCCAAATTGCCATGTCAAACCTCTAACCTTTGACACCATTCCTAGCGAACCGCTGTTTGGCTATGTTACCGCTTTGCTCAGCCCCTCTTATAGCGTTGTTAGTTGCAGGTGAAGATTGAAGTTTGTTCCTTGTTGGAACATGGAGATGTTGTTCCTTGTTGGAACGTGTTTACTTGTTGGGATATCACAATATCTCTTATATTATTAATGCATCTATATATTTGGTAAAGGGTGGAAGGCTCGGCCTTATGCCTCGTGTTTTGTTCCACTCTTGCCGCCCTAGTTTCCGTCATACCGGTGTTATGTTCCCGGATTTTGCGTTCCTTAGGCGGTCGGGTGATTTATGGGACCCCCTTGACAGTTCGCTTTGAATAAAACTTGTCCAGCAAGGCCCAACCTTGGTTTTACCATTTGCCTCACCTAGCCCTTTTTTTCCCTTGGGTTTCGGAGCCGAGGGTCATCTTTATTTTAGCCCCGGGCGGTGCTCCTTCAGTGTTGGTCCAACTTTGGCGATGTCCGCGCCCCACTGGCAACCAGGGTCTATGCCAACCCGACGTCTTGCTCATCCGGTGTGCCACGAGAACAAGATATGTGCAGCTCCTATCGGGATTTGTCGGCAATGGGTGGCTTTGCTGGTCTTGTTTTACCATTGTCGAAATGTCTTGATGTACGGGATACCGAGTCGATCGGAGTGTCTTGGGTGAAGGTCTATTCCTTCGTTGATCGCGAGAGCTTGTCATGGGCTAAGTTGGGACACCTGCAGGGTATAAACTTTCGAGAGCCGTGCCGCGGTTATGTGGCAGATGGGAATTTGTTAATGTCGGTTGTAGAAAACCGAAGTTGACCTTAATTAAAATACATCAACGCGTGTGTTACGTGATGGTCTCTTTCCGTGAGTCCGGAAGTGAACACTGGTGTTGGAGTTATGCTTGACGAGGTTGCTATAGGATCACTTCTTGATCATACTTTTATCGACCGTGCTTTGCCTTCTCTTCTCGCTCTCATTTGCGTATGTTAGCCACCATATATGCTAGTCGCTTGCTGCAGCTCCACCTCATGCCTTTACCTTACCCATAAGCTTAAATAGTCTTGATCTCATGGTGCGAGATTCTTTGAGTCCTCGTGGCTCACGGATACTTCAAAACCAGTTTGCGGTGCCTATGTTACCGAAAGCGGCGACGCTACCAAGCTCAAGGAGGAGCTCGATGAGGATCTTGCCCTTTGTGTTGTTTCGTTCTAGTTGATCGAGAGTGGAGCCCAGTTGGGGTCGATCGGGGACCTTTATCGATTTGGGGTTCTTCTTTTATTTTGGTTCCGTAGTCGGACCTTGATTGTATCTGGATGATGTAATGCTTTATTCATGTAATTGTGTGAAGTGGCGATTGTAAGCCAACTATGTATCTCTTTCCCTTATGTATTACATGGGTTGTGTGAAGATTACCTCACTTGCGACATTGCTTTCAATGCGGTTATGCCTCTAAGTCGTGCTTCGACACGTGGGAGATATAGCCGCATTGAGGGCGTGACATAAAACATCCAAAACAGATAATATAATAGCATGGAACAATCAAAAATTATAGATACGTTGGAGACGTATCAGTGACCTGGACGAAATACATTCAAGTAGGTGATACTCAATAGATGATGATACTTCCGAGATGGTTCTCATTGTATCACCAATGTTTTATTTATTTCTTTCATGCCACCACAACCACAATAAGAAACACACTTTTAAGCATTCCTTCTCCTTGAGTTTAATATTTCCTCATAAAAAGTTTTTGAATCTACACAGTGGAGAAGCTTAAGTCTGATGTGTTCAAGTAATGATACTCTCCAGAGTTCTTTCACTTTTTTGCATTTTAAGAAAATATGACCCCCATCCTCATCAAGTCTCAAGCATATTGGGCATCTGGTGTCAGTAGGAATACCTTTTTGTTGTAGTTTTGTTCGTAGCAGAAGGCTGTATGTTGCAACTCTCCACAAGAATATAGCACTTTGTTTGGTAGAGAAAGTGCCCACAGGTTCTTCCATTTGAAGCTTGAGTTTTCCCTCTCTACATTAGATCTTGAAGTTAGTCCAGAGGATGAGTTTCTCGCTGCACTATCTATAGCCACCCAATATGCCGATTTAACATAAAAGACTCCTTTTTTATCATAATACCATCCAAGGAAATCACCTGTTTGTTCTTGTAGGGGTATTTGGAGGATGACATGGCATCTTCGAGCCAGAATATCTGTTGGACCAGATCTGCATCCCACTGGTTGGTGATGGGGTTAATGAGTTCAAATACCTTAGTAGTGAGATTCCTTCCCCTGGGTGTGCTAATTCTCCTTGTGCTTCCTCTAGGGATCTAAGGACCACTCCAAATTTTGATGTTCTCACCATTGACCACTCACCATATAATCCCTTTTTCAGTAGTTCCACCCCTTTTAGTATGTTGCGCCATGTGTAAGAGATACCTGCTACTAGTGTGGCTTCTAGCATTGAGCCATTGGGGAAGTATCTAGCAGCCAAGACTTGTGAGCCAAGCGAATGGGGATTTTTTATGATTCTCCACGCCTGCCTGGCCAACATGGCTAGATTGAAGAAGTGCAAATTTCTGAAACCCAAACCACCATCCACTTTTGGCTTCATTAATTCTTCCCGACATACCAAGTGTATCTTATTTTTCTTTTCCATCTGACTCCACCAGTAGTGCACAATCATTCCACTTAAATACTCACAAAAAGATTTGGTTAGGTTGAAACATGCAATTGTGTATGCTGGTATTGCCTGAGCTGCAGCTCGAATTCTTGTCTCCTTAATTTCTCTCATATCACGGTTTTCCAAAATCTCAAAAACTTCATCCACACAAAACTCAACAAGAACTCATGAGATGAGTTAGTATAAATCAATGCAATGCCTTATCATTCTCTATTGTAGCAAATCACTAAAATTATTATTTAATATTGCATACTAAATGCCTCTGCATGTTTAATATTCCTATCGTCAAATAGAAACATTAAACAAGCAAACATATGCAAACATAACAACAACCTGTCTAAACTGCATGCTTATTATTCATTCATGATGCTACTGAAAATTATTATGAGAGAGGAAAATATGCTTTTACATAAAACTTAGAAGTATTGTGAGCATAAAGCATAAATCATTCTTTTCATGATGCATAAAGCATTCTTTTCATGATGCATAAGCACACAGTTTTTATTACACTCCACATAAGCAAATTTATTCTCATTAATGGTAGTGAGGAAAATAAGTATCATGTGATACTTGATTGCCGTAACCAAAATGAAAATTAAAATCATGATGACAAGTTTCATCATTATTCTTTATAACATACATGTCATCACAATAATCATCATAAATAGGAGGCATGTAATCATCATAATAAATTTGCCAATCAAAACTTGGGGGACTAAAAATATAATCTTCATCAAATATAGCATCCCCAAGCTTATAGCTTTTCATATCATTAGCATCATGGATATTCAAAGAATTCAGACTAGCAACATTGCAATCATGCTCATCATTCAAAGATTTTATGCCTAACATTTTATAGAATTCTTCTGCTATTAATTGAGCTGTGGCACCCCGGCTCAGTGCAACCGGTTTACCTTGCATTGCCAGCCCAGAGATCATGTCTTCTGGCAACACACAACAACTTGGTACAGAAATACAACCGATTTATTCATCTCTTGCGGGAACATAGGCTCGATGATACATAAGGTAGCGAGGCCAAGCGGCAAACAGGGTGCTGCTGCACATATGTGCATTATTTAGTAGACATGTTGGTGGCCTCGATGATAACGACACAGCCTCTCACACGATCGCAAGAGCCGCCTCGGCCTTCGCATTATCAAGCTCGATCTGGTGGCGCGTGTCCACCTGCAGCTTGCCACCTGCAGCTTGCAACTCTCCTCAATCAAACGTAGGCCCTCAGCTTCAAGGCGCGCGTCCACATCTACAAGTTCTCCACCGAGCTGGCCCATCTCATCCATCGCCTTCCGGAGGAACTCGTGGCGAACGACGCTTCATTCGCGCGCAAGCTTGAGCACGTTGTTCATGTCGTCCTCCGCTGCCAGCACTGTTGGCGGGCCCTGAAGCGGTTCATCCCCTCTCGGCAGGGGGCTGGGGGCTGGCGCCCCCACGATCGCTGATCGGGCCCCGCAAGGGACCCGGACCGGCACGGGCTCAACCCCTGTAGAAGATCCAAGGATCGACGCCAACCATTCACCGTCCACGACCAGAGGAGGAACCCTGGGCAAGCTGATTGCTCTCCAGCAAGGTTTGCAAAGCCAAGGCGGCAAGGGCATAGGCTAAAGACACCCTGCGGGCAGGCTTGCTTCTCCGACTGACCCCGCGTCAGGGGCAGCATGCAGGCTCAGGATGCTCCAGGCCAGCGATGAAGGCAAGGCCGGGGGAAGTTGCTTCTTGGGAGACTACGCAGGCTTGGCAGGAGGAATCCTGAAGAATCACACTCGAGAAAGGGAGCAACGATTGAAGAATTACAAGAATGAGGTACTTACTCATCTATGGCGAAGTACTTCCTATGCTTCAGCGGTCGGAAGGTGTGACCACTGCAACTCGAAGACTCCTTCCTCTTGCGGAGTGTGGTGAAGTCCACGCGGAATCGACCTAGGCGCTCAACATGAGGACCAGCGCGTGGCAAAGATGGAGAAGCACACAGGTGGCAAACCCCAGGGGCGCCGAGCTGGGAGGATGTGACAGCCTGGATTTTGCCTTCTCTCTTTTTATCGGACTTGCCTTCTCTCTCTTTCCGGACTTGGTTTTCATCATGGTTTTGCCCTGATTTGATTTGGATTCTTGGATCAATTCTTATGGACTTGTCACTTGGGCATATCATTGGCTTTCAGCCAAGTGGTCTATCTACCTTATTCCTCCCACAAATGCCCAAAATAATAAAAAGAATATTTTTCCTAAAAGGAAAATATTCATTTTCCTGTCTGAAGTTCATTTTAGAACTTTGTGCTCCAAAGCAACCTCAATTTTTCTTGCTCAGAAGAATCTGAGATAATTCCTAAATATTCTTAGGACCATGGCACATCTTCCCATGCAAAAATATTGCATCATTTTTTGTAATATTTTTGCTGTAGAAAATATTTTCACTTCTGGACCAGAAATGCACTTTGTACAACAAGTGCATTTTTCCCTAAGCTTTTGACCTTGATCTTTCTTGAGCTTAAACACCCACCTAAGAAACCCTAAACCTCAGGAGATCAGCCCTAATGGCCTTCTAGAAGGTGGCCATACTTGGCAACCATGTTTCTGACCAGAAACTTGCCATGTTGGTAGAGTCGTGTCTGGTCGGCCTGGGTATGATCCATCACCTCCACTAGACTAAACATTGCACGGTCGAGTGCGTAGACAAGGTTTGGGCGCTCCTGGGCATCATTTTGACCATGCCAGACTGGTGACCACGCGTGGACACGGTGCCTGGCATGCGTCTCGACGCGCTCTGGCTGGCGCCTTGCACTCTGTTTCACGCGTGCACGTTCCAGCGCTCGCCTCCGACTGCCGCAATGTGCCACAACCCTCGACCCATCACCCATGACCCCTCCCTGGCGCTCGCCGACGCCGGAGCCGCTGCAGCAAGCCAGTCCAGTCGCGGCGAAAACGGCACAGTGCGCGCGTGTGCTTGTCCCCATCTCCAACCGCCTCCTGTGCTCGTCCGCGAGCATGGGCAAGCGCCGGCGTTGACGCTGCACCCTGTCCCCTCGCGTTAGAGCCTCTCGTCGATGTTCGCCGCGTGTCCAGAATGCTCCTGCGGTGACACGTCCCCCCCCCCCCCGCTCTTGCTCCGGCTATATAAAGTCACCCCGACTCGAATCCTGGCCTCGCACCACTCCACACAACCACTACGAACACGTAGAAAGACAACAGTCTGGTTGGGCAGGCTTCTGGCCGTCGCCCTGACCCGAGGACTCTAACGATCCCTGCAGGCCAGCTGCCGCTCTCCAGGGCCTCTCGAGCTCAAGCAGCTGCTTCCGTAGGACCTTGGTGGTCTGCTGGAGCTGCATGGACCCCGGCAAGCCCTCGGACCTGCCTCTAGCCTCCGTCTTCCACCTCTCCGGTGAACCTCGTCCGCTATCAAAGCTTGCGAGCTCGACTGCGACTAGCTCCGTCCACCTCTCGCCAAGCCACGGGTACAGGCAGGTGCGCCGCGAGCCCCGCTTCCAATCTATCCCTCTAGCCTGGCCCCAAACCCCGGCGTGAGCTCCGACGAAATGCCGCCCCTCCTCTAATCTAGATCCCCCTCTCTCTCCTTACTGGTGGGGCCCAGTGTCATCCTCACCACTCGCACCTGAAGCGGTACGAGTGGAGGCACACTCCCACTTTACGCCTTCGACGTCACCCCCCAGGAATTTCTGTTTAATTCAAATTTGTTCAGAAATTCGTCCAAACTTTGACCAGCCATAACTTCTAAACCACAAGACAAATGAATTGATTCTTTTTGCATTGTCTTTGTTACAGAAAGCTCTAGCAGCACACGAAAAGGTGGAATTTTCCTTGCTGTCTAGAATTTCTGGTGATTTTTAGAAGGTGTTTTGACATTTATCTTTGTGGTTTTTAAATCTTTTCAGAAGGAGGATCCTGCCTTGAAGCTAACCAGGAGGAGTGTGACCCTCCTCTGCACTAAGGCAAGCCACAACATCATTTGGATGGTGTTATCTCAATATCTATGATTTTCTACTTGAATATGAGCCTTTATTTGCATTTAAAAATTGATATATTAATATGATTAATTGCTAGTTATTTTATGATGCTTGATATGCTTGTTTTAGCTTCTGGTTGAGTTCATACAATTGTTTGGCTAAGTAGAGTAAGATTTTGCACTAGATATTTTGTTATGGAAGGTTATGTTAGCTATTTTTGCTAGTAATAGTTTTCTACTTAATGATGAACTAAAAAAATATTGTTTGTAGATAAAAATGATTTATAACCAGAGAAGTTTTTGATCTTAGTAGTGCAACTTAGTTATATTGCTTGTTTTGATCCATGCTTGAGAGTTGCTTGCTCTGTGAGACAAGTAGTTGCATGATTTCCGATATGATGCCATGTTAGTAACAAAAAGTTTTTCTGAAAGTTAATACTTGATTAAGTTCAACCTGAATATGATGTTGATCACATCATGGTGCCACTGGATCGGGTTTTTAATTCAGTGCGACCACATTTACCTAATGGGAAGGTCTTGATTCGATCCTTTGTTGTGGCTCTCACCGGTGCCTCTCGCGAGGGAAGGTTATGGGCGTGCATAACCTGGCACGGTAGGTAGACATAACCTTGTGTGCTCGTTTTGTTGTTATGGTACCTTGTCCCCCCGTTTGGGACCGTTTTGCCATGACGGTGGCCGTTGGTGTCTTTGGTAGACACGGGGCCACCCAAGACCTAGCCCTGAGAGGGAGATGGTGGGAGTGGCCGCGGAGAGTGCATGGCAAAGGGAGGGTTTCGTCGGAGTACTTTGGTCCATCCGAATGGGAGTGCGAGGCCAGGTATTCTGTAGTGTTGGTAAAGTGCGCTACCTCTGCAGAGTGTATTTAATCTATCGATAGCCGCGCCCTAGGTTAAGGACAAGACTCAGGAGTAAGTCACACCATGGATCAACTTTTATAATTAATCTTGCAAACTAGTAATTGTTGTGATGCATTGTTTCAGGGTGAACCTTGAACACTCGAGGTGTGTAGGAGTGATTTGGTTTCAGATGTGACCCCGGTGTGGTCACCGTTTGGTTACGAGGTAACCGTCTGGTAAGCGAGTTTGTGTGACTCGGTGCGCTGTTTGGTTGCTTCGCATAACTATGCATTTGTAGTAATTTCTGATTTAATTTAACTTGATTAATTATCATGATATTGTCTGTCATCGTGCTTATGTTTGTTGTGAGCTTGCAAGTACATTCAATGTACCGACCTAGCGTGTCATGCCAGCTTTCAGGCAAGTTGATTCGCATCGGAGCGCATCTCGTGTCTAGGCCGTGTCCACGTTGGTGTCCCCGTGCCATGGAGTTCCGCTAGTCGTTCTTCCGCTGCCTTGTAGTTTTGTGTGATCGAGGCCCCAACCATGTTCATTAAGTAATGTACATACTGTCTAGCAGCACCGTCTGTGCCACTTGGCCTCGAATATCGATGTAATGTCAGACCTTTGTACCACGCTAGTATCAATAAAGCGGTTATTTCTGTACCATGTTGTTGTGTATTGCTAGAAGACTCGATCTCTGGGCTGGCAATGCAGGGTAAACCGGTTGCTCTGAGCCGTAGTGCCACAACGCTTGGTATCAGAGCCGCGCTGATTGTAGGACACGCTAGACCGGTAGTGCATTAGTAAAACGGTAGATAGTTTCGTTTGTGTGCCGGTGGACATAGGAATTGATTGTTGGATTGCATGCATGACTTATTTTGTTATTACTAACCGTATGGTTTGTGAGTGTAGATGGCACCAGTACCGATCTTGTACCATCCTAAGCCAGCTCCATGCACATCGCCGCACCTGCTTCAGAACGTGTGGCGACGACTCTATCTAGATGGTGCTGATCCAGAGTATCGGGTGTATCGCGAGCATCTGGCCGGTGCAGTGTATGAGTATTATGCTAAGGTCACTCTACACCACAGTTCCCCATCCGGCGCTTACACTCGTTCGTCTAAGGGTGGTCTTGCTTCTACGCCATCTCAGGCGGTTCAGTTTGCTACTATCGAGGCTCTTGTAGACTTGCGCTACAATGAGGTTCGCATGCACACCCACCCTGGACTTTTCTTCTACCCATCTCTGCGCGAGAATGGGCGTATCCGCTTTCCTTTGATTAATCCGGCATGCGATCGTCCCACTAGCCACCTTGCACGCTACATCACCGCTAGCTATCTCCTTAACTACGAGTTAGCTCGGGAGCTCTCACGCGCTCGCGCCGCTCTCGCTGCTACTCGTATAAGGAACACTCTTCCCGCTGTCATCTACACTTCTGCTCATCCCACCTCCGTTCCTACGACGACCTCGCAGAGTACCGTTAACCCTTTGACGGTGAACCCTCACAGCGCTCCTGCTGCATGGTCTTCTCTTGTCACTACTCCTACTGCTCCTATGCTTAGATCCCATCCCCGCCTGCCCCTGAGGGAGAGCCCTCAAGGCAGCGCCAGCGCACCTCTCTTCCCCCGGAGGTCTCTTTTATCAGTTCAGGATTTGGGTCCGGCTCAGGAGACAAGCCTGCAGCAGCACCATCCGAGTAGTAGATTGTTAGAGTATCGTGGTAGTCATGAGCCTCCCTGTTTCAGCCATGCTACTGATCCTTTGGACGCCGATTTATTTGGATAAGGACTATTGAAAGAAAAGTGGAAATTGCTCGCACAGATGACGGAGACAAGGTTCCCATTGCAATGCATTATCTCGAAGGAGCTGCCGCTATATGGTGGGATAATGCCAAAGCAATATGGCCTGTCGATGAGGAAATTACTTGGACAAAATTCAAGGATCTCTTCCGCAAATATCATATTCCCACTGGAGTCATGAAGAACAAGCAACGCGAATTTCTTGCCCTCACTCAAGGCAGCATGACCGTCACCGAGTATCTGAATAAATTCAACCATCTGGCCTGCTACTCTCTCCACGATGTGGACACCGAAGAGCGGAAGATCGATCAATTTCTTGGAGGCCTACATCAACATCTCCAGTGCACTCTCAGTATGTTTGATTTCCCGGACTTCCTGACACTGGTGAATAAGGCCCTAATCGCTGAGAGGGAACACAAGCTCCTGCACGACAACAAGCCAGCTGCTAATGACCACAAGCGCATATTCGAGCCCAAGAAGGATATGCAACCAATGCAAAAGGCTCGTACATGGCAACAGACTCAGGTGGAGTACAAACCCAATTGGCAGCAGAACGTCAACAAGACTACTACACAAGTCAAGAATGTCGTGACCAGCCCGGTGGCGACGATTGGCAGCGCAACAATTCGTGATTCAGCTGTGGTCAAACCGGACACTACGCCCGACAATGTCCCAAGAACACCAAGCACGTCGCTCCATTTCAGCCGCAAGTTAACTACATGGAGCAGTATTCCGCCCCTGATGTAATTCAAGGGCAAGTTCATCATATCTCCACAGACGAAGCCCAAGAGGACCCGGAAGTCTTCATTGGTATGTTTCCTATTAATGACATACCCGCCATAATTTTATTTGACTCTGGGGCTTCCCGCTCTTTTATTTCGTGGAGTTTTGCTTCCCAAAACAATTTTTCTTGCTCAATTTTGGGAAAGCACATGCTGGTACAATCCCCGGGATCCATACTCAGAAGCAATCTCGTCTGCCGAAATTTGGAGATTGACATCAAGGGCGTCAAGTTTCCAACATCGTTGATAATCATTGATTCCAACAAATTGGATGTCATTCTGGGCATGAATTGGTTACCCCAATACCAAGTCTGCATCGGTTGTTCGACCGGAGAAGTTACCCTGAACAAAAATATGGAAGGTTGCACCACAAGTTTTTATGCCCGCAATCGCATCCCCTCGAAGGATATGGTTTTCGCAACTGTGGCAGAAGAGGTGGAATTAATTCCAGTGGTCAGCGAGTATCCAGATGTATTTCCTAAAGAATTACCCGGTATGCCACCAGACCGAGAATTGAAGTTCGCTATTGAGCTAGTGCCTGGAACCACCCCGATACATAAGAAATATTATCAGATGCACTCCTCAGAATTGGTGGAATTGAAGAAGCAACTGGATGAGATGCTGCAAAAAGGATACATTCATCCCAGCTCTTCACCATGGGGATCACCAGCAATCTTCGTGTGGACAAAAAGGATGGCAGTCTACGAAAGTGTGTAGACTACCGACAGCTGAATGACGTCACCATTAAAAACAAGTATCCACTACCGAGGATTGATGATCTGTTTGATCAACTCAGTGGGGCCAAAGTATTCTCAAATGTTGATTTGAGGACGGGATATCATCAACTAAAGATTAAGCAGGAAGATATTCCTAAGACCGCGTTCACCACTCGGTACGGTCTTTACGAATACACTGTTATGTCCTTCGGCCTCACCAACGCTCCTGCATTCTTTATGCATCTGATGAACAAGGTGTTTATGGACTTCTTGGACAAGTTTGTGGTGGTGTTCATTGATGACATCCTCATTTATTCCAAAAGCAAGGACGAACATAAGGAACATCTTCGGGCAATTCTTCAACGGCTTCACGATCATCAATTGTATGCCAAATTCAGCAAATGTGAGTTTTGTCTCCAGCAAGTGGGATTCCTCGGACATAACCTCTCAGCAGAAGGAATCTCGGTGGACCCAAGCAAGGTAAAAGATGTACTTGATTGGTCCGCACCAACCACCGTCTCAGAAATCCGGAGTTTCCTTGGACTGGCCGGACATTATCGCCGTTTTATTGAAGGATTTTCCCAGATTGCCAAGCCAATGACTGAGCTTCTCAAGAAGGACAAGAAGTTCGTATGGACTGAAGACTGCAAACGGAGCTTCCATGAGTTAAAAACCAGACTAACATCGGCACCTGTTGGGGATATAAATATTTGTGTAAGCCGCCCAGGAGGGGCCGGGTTACGCAAAGAAGACTCACTAGAGAGAAGCCCAAGACCAAGCATGAAGATGGCGGTTCAATAAAGGGCTTGAGGCCCACAGGCGACTTAAGGCCCGTTGTAGTAAACCGCCATAATGGCTTGACTTGTATCATAAGATAGATTTAACTAGTCACCGAGCCGGACACTGTTTATAAGCCGGCCGGGACTCTGTAAGCCACATGGCGTCAACCTGTGTATATAAGGGGACGACCTACTGGCGGCTTAGGGCAAGAAAAAAATCATCGAGAGCCGGGCATAGCATATCTCGCTCCTCGGTCATCGAAACATCAATACCAACCCAACTAGACGTAGGCCTTACCTTCACCGTAAGGGGCCGAACTAGTATAAACCTCTCGTGTCCTTTGTCCAGATTAACCCCTTCAAGCTTCCTAGTTGCGATGGCTCCACAACTAAGTCCTTTCACGAGGACATCTGACGTGACAATTCCACGATAGTTGGCGCCCACCGTGGGGCCAGCGCATGGTGGATTTGAGTTCTTGAAGGGCAACTTCGAAGGGCTCAAGTGATACGTAGTGGGCTGGATGACCAAGAGTCATCGCGGCAAGATCTACATCGATGACGAAGGCTGGGGTCCCAATGCCGGTTGAATTGAGTACGGGCACCGGGTCCCCTTCGGCAAAATCCATGTCTTCATCAGCCGGATCGGTGAGCCGGGCCCTGAGCCGGACAACTGCACCGACCTTGTTGAGACGGCTCAGTGTGCGAGGAAGACCCAAATTCGGCCTGTTATGAAGCGTGCCTTTGTGGGCTGCATCCATGGAGAGGAACTCTCTGAAGGATCTGGAGATGGTGGTGAGACGACCGTCCTCTCAGACGGTGATTCGTCCGCCGGCTCAACAGATTCATTGTACCAGGTGCAAGACGGCGTGCTCGGGGGCTGTTCCGGCGGCTTTTGTATTCTGACCTCGTGAGCCGCCAAGATGGGCAGGAGTCTTTATGGCTGGGACTCAGCCCGGCTCAAACTCTACACTGCTGCAGCAATAACGTCCGGGATAGGAGCAGCAGGGCAGGTGGCCCGTCGCCCGCCGGCTCAGTCTTGATAGATCTCATGGACAAGCTTACGACCTGTTAACATAGCGGTTATTCCCTTGAATAAAGATGAGCATGGCGGAGGTGGCAGTGCGTGAGGAATAGCTCGAGCCAAGCAGGCCTTGGCGGTGAGACACTAGATTAGCCACAGAGCGGGCGGCTCTAGACGCCCGGGCGCAGCGGCTACAGTCAGAAGCTTACCAGCTCACGATGAGCTTAAATGCGTCTAATGAGGTGATGAGGAGGAGGCATCAGCAAACCAAGTCCCGTTTACCTCCGAATTACGACCCTCGGGTTCTTTTTGCTACACCTGGAGCCGGCCCAAGTAACCCGCTAGAGGCCAATCAGCTTATGACAGCCGGAACAGGAGGGCCGGCTCAGCCTCGGGAGATGGCACCTCCTCATGTGAGAATGGCACCGCCGCATTATGTGCCGATACCACCGGGTCACTTTTCCAACCCCATGGAGAACTTAATCGCGGCTTCAGCGCGTTTGGCGGCTCTTCCCATGGACGGCGATGACCCGACAGCAGTGGAGACCCGGAGGGTCAGAGAACTTCTCCAGACGGCCTTAGCTCAGCAAGAGACCTATTCTTACAGCCGGGACAGGATTCATTCAACTCCTCCGCCTTGGTTAGCGCCGCCTCGTCAGAACCGGAGCCTGAGTTACAACAGGCACATGGAGTCTGAAGCTTTGTCAAGCAATGCCCAATGCCGTAACCAGCCCGGTGGCTATAATCCGGTGCAAGACCGAATGCGTCAGGAGAACGAGCGGGCGGCTCAGCTAGCGGCTCAACAAACGGCGCATCAAGATTTCCCAGAGCACTAGTAGAAAAGGGGGCAATGGTCCAGGCCGGTCCAGCCCATTAGTCCCGGTTCAATCCAGAACCGGGACCAATGAAACGTGGACCAGTTCATTAGCCCCGGGGGCGGACGGGCCACGTGGGCCGTGGACCAGTTCATCTGGACCTTTTGGTCCCGGTTCTTTGGGACGAATTGGGACCAATGGGCCTCGCTCCTGGCCCACCACCATTTCTCCCGGTTGGTGGCACGAACCGGGACCAAAGGCAACCCTTTAGTCCCGGTTCATGCGAGCAACCGGGACCAATAGTGGTGCCTATATATACCCCCTCGTGCAAGAGCGAGCACCTTTGCTCTGTTTTTTCCGCCGAGGGAGAGGTCTT
This sequence comes from Aegilops speltoides, assembly GCA_021437245.1. Lineage (NCBI taxonomy): Eukaryota > Viridiplantae > Streptophyta > Magnoliopsida > Poales > Poaceae > Aegilops > Aegilops speltoides. The sequence continues at coordinate 463,607,945 of CM038145.1, read as the reverse complement.
AGTGGTGCTCTAGCTCACCTCCTATGCACACAAGGTGTTCGATGGAATGCCCGAGCCACACTACTTAAGGTTTCTCCTCTCCAAGCTCGACCGCCAAGCTCCATTTTCCTCAATATTTGTCTAGGTTTAGCGGTCCATCACGCCACGTCCCCGTCTTCACCGTCGTCGATCACCCACGCCTATCTCATCGCCGGCACCACCGTGGTGAGCCTCTTGTTCTTATCTTCTTTCTGAAAGGAAAAATATTCTTACTTGTATGTTTAGATAGATACTTGTATTATTTTCTTACTTTTATTATTGCATCTTATATAGTGCGATGGTTTTGGTATCCGCCCCCGTCGGCCCTCGTCCTGTCTATGATTCGGATGTGGTATATATTATCTTTTCATAACTATTGGTTCATTTATTGTTTATGACAATTATGCCGACCAACGTGACATAGATTTTATTTATCTAGGAGGTTGTTGAACCGGAAATTCCAACCAGCCCTATTGTCGAGAGGTTAAATTTAGTTGAAGGAGAAAACAATTTCTTGAAGGAAAAAATTAGAAAAATTGAGGAGGAGAAGATGATATTGGAGTTGCATGTTGCGGATGTCGTCGATGATCACAAGATCAAGATGGATGCAATGCGCTTGAAGATTAGAAAGATTAGAAAATATGCCATTCATATCGAGGCTTGGTATCATTATGCCGTTGGATCAGTTGTTACATTGGTTGCAATTATGATCGCATTTGTTTTTGCATTGAAATGTTTTACATAGTTTCAGTGTATGGTTTAATTAATTTAGATGCTCTGCAGAGCTTTATGTTGTTAGATGAGAACTATGTATGTACTTTGGTTTTAATGTGATGATGAACTTCTATTAATTTGGTCACTTCATTACATAATGCCTTGAGATGAACCGGCAATGGATATGCGGTTCAAGACACACCTCTGAGTACATTAAGGCGTGCATGATTTTCTCGAAGTGGCTGAGGCAAACAAGCAGAATGGTTTTATGTGTTGTCCATGCCTGTATGTGGGAATACGAGGTCTTACTCGACGGAAAATCCTCCACACCCACCTACTTTACAAGGGTTTCATGCGGTCTATAATGTTTGGGCGAGGCGGAGAAATAGGGGTTATGATGGAAGGCGGCGAAGAAGAAGAGTACGATGACAACTATGTGCCCCCTGAATACGGTGATGCTCACGAAGATCAAGAGGAACCAGACGATGTGCATGATGATCTTTGCGACGGGCGAAGCTGCTGAAGATCAAGAGGAACCAGACGATGTGCCCGATGATGATGATCTCCGCCGGGTCATTGTCGATGCAAGGAGGCAATCACGAAAGTCAAAAGGAGAAGCTGAAGTTCGATCGCATGCTAGAGGACCACAAAAGGGTTGTACCCCAATTGCGAAGATGGCAACACAAAGCTCGGTACCGTCTTTGGAATTGCTGCGGTGGAAGGCAGAGAATCTTGTGCGACAAAGGATTTGAGAAGCTCTGAAAATATTGAAGAAGAAGCTTCCAAGGATAACGATTGCCCGACAAGTACATACGCATCAAAGAAGATCGTATGCCCTCTAGGATTGGAGGTGCAGAAGATACATGCATGCCCTAATGACTGCATCCTCTACGCGGTGTGTACAAGGATCTGAACGCATGCCGGTATGCGGTGCATTCTGGTATAAGATCGAGCGAGATGACCATGGTGATGTTGATGGCAAGCTCCCGGGAAGAGGGTTCTGCGAAGGTGATGTGGTATGCTCCTATAATACCACGTTTGAAACGCCTGTTCGAAGCAGAGAGCATGCCAAGTCGATGCGATGGCACGAGTGAGGACCGTAAGAAAGGCGGAAGTTGAGAGCACCCACGACGGGTCATAGTGGAGAAAAATCGAGAGAAATCTGGGATGAGTTCGCAAGTGAGCCAAGGGCGTATGGTTTTCTTTAAGCGCGGATGGCATTAATCCTTTCGGGAGCGAGCAGCAATCACAGCACTGGCCCATGACTCTATGTATGTATAACCTTCCTCCTTGGATGTGCATGAAGCGGAAGTTCATTATGATGCAGTTCTCATCAAGGCCCTAAGCAACCAGTAATGACATTGATGTGTACCTAAGGCCATTAGTTGAAGAACTTTTACAGCTGTGGAATGGAAGCGGTGTGCGTCGTGGGATGAGCACAAACAGGAGGAATTTAACCTAAAAGCGTTGCTGTTCGTGACCATCAACGATTGCCCGCTCTTAGTAACCTTTCAGGACAGACAAAAAAGGGATACCACGCATGCACGCACTGTTTACTTGACACCGATAGTATATACCTGGCAAGCTGCAGGAAGAATGTGTACCTGGGCCATCATCGATTTCTTCCGACCAACTATCAATGTCGAAAGAAAGGCAAGCATTTCAAAGGCGAGGCATATCACCAGAAGAAGCCCTCCATGCGTACCAGTGATCACGTACTTGCTATGGTCAATGATTTACACATAATCTTTGGAAAAGGGTCCCGGCGGACTAGCTGTTCCGAGTGACGCTGGGGGACACGCACCCATGTGGAAGAAGAAATCTATATTTTGGGACCTACCCTCTTTGGAAAGACCTAGAGGTGCGCTCTTCGATCGGCGTGATGCACGTGATGAAGAACCTTTGCGTGAACCTGCTAGGCTTCTTGGGCGTGTATGGGAAGACAAAAGATACTGGTGAGGCACGGAGGACCTCCAACGTTCAAGACGAAAAAGGCGGCATGCCTCCAAAGCGGTATGAAGGTCCCGCCAGCTATGCTCTTACCAAAGAAGAAGGAAATCTTCTTTGAATGCCTACTTAGTATGAAGATCCCAACGGCTTCTCGTCGAATATAAAAGGAATAATAAATATGGCAGAGAAAAAGTTTGAGAACCTAAAGTCTCATGAGCGCCACGTGATTATGATGCAAGCGCTTCGGTTGCATTGAGGAACTTCTACGGGAAAGCGTCCGATTAGCCATTGTGAAGCTATGTGCATTCCTCAATGCAATCTCTCGAAGGTGATCGATCCAGAAATCATACCAAGGCTAAGGAGTGATGTGGTGCAATGTCTTGTCGGTTTGAGTTGGTGTTCCCACCATCCTTCTTCAATATCATGACGCACGTCCTAGTTCATCTAGTTGACGAGACTGTCATTCTGGGCCCCGTATTTCTACACAATATGTACCCCTTTGAGAGGTTCAAGGGAGTCCTAAAGAAATATGTCCGTAACCGCGCTAGGATGGAAGGAAGCATCTCCATGGGCCATCAAACAGAGGATGTCATTGGGTTTTGTGTTGACTTCATTCCTGGGCTTAAGAAGATAGGTCTCCGTAAATCGCGGTATTAGGGGAGACTAACTGGAAGAGGCACGCTTGGAAGGGACTCAATAATATGCAGGGACGGATATTCTTGGTCTCAAGCACACCACACAGTTCTACAGAACTCTACCTTGGTGACCCCGTATGTCGATGAACACAAGAACGATCTGCGCTCCAAACACCGGAGCGGTCGACGATCTGGATTACATGTGAACACATCAGGACTTTCAGCAGTTGGTTGGAAGCACGTATCAGAGGTGACAACACTGTTTGTGATGACATGTACTTGTTATCCAGGGGACCATCTTCGACTGTTACGATTTGGAAAGGATACGAGATTAATGGGAATACATTTTACACGATTGACCAATATCAAAAGAGCAACAACCAAAACTGCGGTGTCCGCTTTGATGCAACAACAGAGAGGGGAAAGGACACATATTATGGTTACATAGTGGATGAGGGACTCCTGGACTAGGGGGTGTCCGGACAGCCGGACTATCATCGTCAGCCGGACTCCAAGACTATGAAGATACAAGATTGAAGACTTCGTCCCGTGTCCGGATGGGACTTTCCTTGGCGTGGAAGGCAAGCTTGGCGATACGGATATGTAGATCTCCTACCATTATAACCGACTCTGTGTAACCCTAGCCCTCTCCGGTGTCTATATAAACCGGAGGGTTTTAGTCCGTAGGACACACAACCATTACAACCATCATACCATAGGCTAGCTTCTAGGGTTTAGCCTCCTTGATCTCGTGGTAGATCCACTCTTGTACTACCCATATCATCAATATCAATCAAGCAGGAGTAGGGTTTTACCTCCATCGAGAGGCCCCGAACCTGGGTAAAAACATCATGTCCCTTGTCTCCTATTACCATCCGCCTAGACGCGCAGTTCGGGACCCCCTACCCAAGATCCGCCGGTTTTGACACCGACATTGGTGCTTTCATTGAGAGTTCCTTTGTGTCGTCACCGATAGGCTTGATGGCTTCTTCAATCAACAACAACGTCGTCCAGGGTGAGACTTTTCTCCCCAGACAGATCTTCGTGTTCGGCGGCTTCGAACTGTGGGCCAATTCACTTGGCCATCTGGAGCAGATCGGAAGCTATGCCCCTGGCCATCAGGTCAGATTTGGAAGCCTAAACTTCATGGCGGACATCCGCGGAGATTTAATGTTCGACGGATTCGAGCCACAGCCGAGCGTGCTGCACTGCCACGATGGGTATGATCTAGCTCTGCCGCCGGACAGTGCCTTGGAGGCCGCACATGAATCCGCTCCGACCCATAGCTCGGAGCCGATCACGCAGATCGAGGACGGGTGGCTGGACACCGCCTTTGGGGCTGCAACTTCTACGGCGATAGAGCCGAATACTGACCTTGTCCCTTATAAAGCTCGAGACTCCGAGGCGCCGGACTCCTCGCCGAACTCCGAACCTCCTGCGCTCCTGCCAATCGAATCCGATTGGGCGCCGATCATGGAGTTCACCGCCATGGACATCTTTCAGCGTTCACCCTTTGGTGACATCCTAAATTCGCTAAAGCATCTCTCGTTATCAGGAGAACCTTGGCCGGATTGCGGTCAGGATGGTCGGGGTGCGGACAACGAAGAAATTCAAAGCCCACCCACCACCCACTTTGTAGCCACTATCGACGATCTAACCGACATGCTAGACTAAGACTCCGAAGACATCGACGGTATGGACGGCGATGCCGGAGACTACCAAGAACCATTACCTACCGAGCACTGGAAGGCCACCCCAACCCATGATGTATATGGTGGACACCCCAAAAGGAAGTGATAACGAGGAACAACAGGATGCGGCAAAGGATAATTCCGCCGACAAACAACCAAAACGGCGACGCAGACGCCGCCCTAAGTCCCGCCTCGACAACAATAGCACTCCTAATGACCCAGCAATAGAGCAGGGCAAACCAGTAGACGACGAGCATGCAACCAAGCAACCATCCGAGCAGGACGAATCGGATAATCAATCCACGCCAGGCGACAACAATAGTCCAGACGACCTCACGCCGGACACACCACCGGGGCATAAGAACCTTCACAAAAGACTTGTCTCCACTGCAAGAAGTTTGAAAAAGGAAAAACGGAAGCTCAAAACAGCGGAAGACATACTCAGAATGAGGTGGAGCAAAGTACTCAAGACCGCGGACAAATATGGCAATAGTCACCAAACAAAGAGCTACCCGAAGCGCAAGCTGCTGCCAGAATTCGACGAGGAGGCCATAGAGCCCCCACAGTCAAAAAGCAAAGAGGCTGCCTGGCCGGATAAACGACCAGATGACAGGCCAAATACGACAAGCGGCGTCGCACACAAGACGGCATACGATCCTCACAAAACAGATGGCCCAGTCAGGTCCATTTATGGGCCAAAAAAAAGGGCCCAAGGAAGCAACACAACACGCCGCATGCTTGAAGATAACGGCACGCCTAAATACAGGGGCACCGCACACCCACTATGTTTCACCGATGAGGTGCTGGATCATGAATTTCCAATGCGATTCAAACCCGTAAACATAGAGGCATACGACGGAACAACAGACCCTGGAGTCTGGATTGAGGATTACATACTGCACATACACATGGCTAGAGGAGATGATCTACATGCCATAAAATATCTACCCCTCAAGCTCAAAGGGCCAGCTCGGCATTGGCTCAAAAGCCTCCTAGAAAATACTATTGGAAGTTGGGAAGAGCTCGAGGACGCATTTACAGCAAATATTCAAGGGACTTATGTCCGACCTCCGGATGCAGACGATTTAAGTCACATAACCCAACAGCCCGGAGAGTCAGCGGGCAAATTCTGGAACAGGTTTCTTACCAAAAAGAACCAAATAGTCGACTGTCCGGACGCCGAAGCCTTAGCAGCTTTTAAACATAATGTCCTAGACAAATGGCTCATGAACACCTCGCCAAGAGAAGCCGAGAACTATGGCGCGCTAACAAGCCTCATGACCGCTTTTGCTTGCGGGAGGACAGCTGGCTAGCAAGATGCAGCACCAGTGACCGAGTACATCCGAAATCAGAGATGGAAACGGAAAATCACGGCGCAAAAAGGACCAGCGCCGAAATAAAGAAAAAAGCCCAAAGAATACAGCGGTCAACGCCGGATACAAAAGCTCGCGGCCGAACAACAAAGCACTGCCTCTTAAGGACAACAGTGAAGAGCTATCCAGCTTAAACAAAATTTTGGATCGGATATGTCAAATCCACAGCACCTCCGGAAGGCCTGCAAACCACACCCACCGAGACTGTTGGGTTTTCAAACAGTCCGGCCGACTTAACGCCGAACACAAGGGGCTCGATGCGCCAAGCGAGGATGATGACGAACCCCACCAGCAGAGCACCGGAAAACAGAGGACTTTCCCACAAGAAGTCAAAACAGTAAATTCACTTCTTGTGATAATACGGAACAACAGTGCGGCACCCGCCAAAGTAGGCGTCGCACGGTCCACCCCAGCGGAACCTCGAGATTGGATGTTAAAACCAATTACTTTCGACCACCTGGATTATTCCAGAAGTATTCGAAACGCAGGATGGACTGCTCTGATATTGGATCCTATAATCGACGGACTACAGTTTACACAAGTCCTGATGGACGGCGGCAGCGATTTAAACCTGCTATATCCGAACACAATCCGCAAATTGGGGATAGACCTTGCTAAACTTCGACATAGACGTCCTTCAAAGGAGTGACGCCAGGCCCCTACGCCAAGTGCACGGGCTCCTTACTACTAGAAGTTGTGTTCGGGTCACCCGACAACTTCCGACGTGAAAAGCTAATCTTTCATATCGCCCCATTCAAAAGTAGCCATCAAGCACTATTGGGACGTGAAGCCTTTGTCCGCTTTAATGCAATACCACACTACGCGTCTCTTACACTTAAAATGCCCGGTCCACGCGGCATCATCTCATTAAAAGGTCGTTCAAGACCCCGGACACGGCTAGACGAGTCCGGCATAAAATAAGCTAGGGGCTCCCTAGCCGCACACCCCTTTACAAGGGGCTGTGCATATGAGCTAGTATAGGCTCAGGTTCATTCATTAATTCATATTTTGATTTTAATTCATTTTTTGCACAATTACTTTTCAAACTAAGTTCCTCTCTTTTACAGATGAACAGCGTGCTACACCCGTCCAGGATATAGCACAACGGAGACACGGGCGCAGACGTGCAGTAGGGACCCGTTGCAAGGACTTTTTTCAGACTAAGACCCTGCGTAAACCTTTTTTACTGTCTCTTGTTGCTATATATCCCCTGGTTTTTCATTATAACCGGAGAGGAGACTGACGTTTTGGCATCGGCCGCATCAGAGGACCTTGCGTGTACCTGGATCACTAGGGGCTTAGGGCATTGTTCTGCTCGCTATCATAAGGACCGAATACCTTAGGGAGTGTTTAGCATCTCGAGTTAGGCCCTATATGCATCAGCTCTGAATCATGTCTTTGGTCAAATGTTGGGTTTGCCCGGCTCCTGTGTTTTGCTGCCTTACGTTCTGTACCATCGGCTAACGCGGCACCAGGAGAACTCTGCGATTGTGCCCAGTTCGGCGGGCGAGCACCTCGATGAAAGCGGCCGATTGTCATGATACAATGAGAGATCGGTCGACCACTCGATCGACTACGGAATGTTTAGAATTCCTCCGCTTTGACGAAGGACCGTTTCGGTCAGCACATCGTGCCCGAATCGACCGGAGAGCGGTGCCACTAGGGGCTATATCGTAGCCCCACCCTCGAACTCCTATGGCTAAGTGAAAGTGATAAAGCATTATAGTCCGGTTGCCTCATTTGCTATGCTACCACCTCCTTCACAGGACCGAGACGTCGGATTAAGTGTGAAAATGCGCTATTTTTGCGAACACCCCCGCACCTTGTGCGTGGGGGCTGAAGCCGACGACTGCCATCTTTCAGGTTATACACACGTATACATAAACGGCCGCACGGGAGATATTTTAATACTTGAACGCACAAGTCCAAAAAAAGTGCTTACATCATAAACATCGTTTTACAAAACAAAAACGTTCATTTGAACGTGACATTCTTTGAGCACTGCAACTCTATTACACGAGCACCACGCAGAACTTCCCCAAAATAGTGCTCGGCGGGTAACCGGCTCTCATCCGAACCCTGGGTCGCAACAGCGGGGGCGTCCATCTCTGTCCAATGTGTCTTCACACGGGCGAGGGCCATCCGTGCACCTTCTATGCAAGCCGACCGCTTCATCGCCTTAATATGAGGCACCGCCCCAAGGAATTGTTGCAAGAAGCCAAAATAACTCTTCGTCTTGGGCCTATCCGGCCAGACATGAGCCACGATATCCGTCATGGCAAGGCCAGACAATCTATTCAGTTCAGCCACTCGGCCAGCCGATCGGTCGTGAAGTGAGCGTTAGGACTATGGAATTGAGACCAAAACAGCTCTTGATGCGGTGATCGCCGACTTGAAGTGCGAGCGGCATCTGCCGCTTTTCGCAGCAAAGTCCATATAAGGATCCTCCGGACCCCACAGCTGCCAAGCTGAGCATACTTTGGATCTGTAAACCTTCGGCGCAGCAGAAAAGGCTTGCCAGCCACAATGTCTCCGGCTTGGCGCAGCTCCTCCTTTATAGCCCGCATTGCAGAACGGCCATCCTTGGCTTCGGCGGTGGCCTTCCCCAGGTCTTCTCGCTCCGCTAGGCGCTCCTTTTCAAGAACCTCATTGCGGTCGGTAGCATCTTTTAACTTCACGGCCATATCGGCCATCTCCTGCCTGCTTCGGCAGTGTGCAGCCCTTTTGGCTTCTAGCTCTTCGGCCGCCCTCGAGGTAGCCGCATCACTCCTTCTGGCCTGCTCCTTGGCTTGAGCAAGTTCCGCCCGATGGCTCTCCATAGCAGCGGCACCATCTGCATTTAGCACATATGTTGTAAGGAGTGGGCTTTGGCTCCCTTACTAGGTAACCACGGAGAAACAACCTACCTTGCGACTTGTCAAGTCGTTTATTGACCAGCGCGATGTCCGCATCCGCAACGTCGAGCTGCCGCTTTAGTTCGGCAACTCCATCAGTCCGGCTAGCCACCTAACTATCCGCCACCTGCTTAGGAAAGGCGTAAATCAATACCTGGGATTTTGAACCTCGGCATGCTGTCGTTCTCGACACCCTACCGAGTCTCAGGGGCTACTATCTATACAGTGCGCACTTTATGTGTAAAACTGATAAAGGGTATGTCATTTTTACGTACCACAAACCCCGCCAGCAAACTCCTGACGGCATCACACAATCCGCTTCGGCGGATGAAATTCTTTCAATCACCGTACTCATCGGTGTACGGTGACCTTGAATGGGCGCCCTCTCAAGCAGATCCTTCAGCTCCCGGCCGCACACAGTTGGCACCGAACTATTCGGCCCTGCCGGACTCGAGGATACCCTCCGTGATGACACTTCAGGCTCGTCCACCCCATCGAGGGCGTTTCGCTCTCCATCATATCTGGGCGGAGTTGCCACGAAGGCGCTTCCCCGCTTCGGGGCTTTGGCCTCCGGGTTTCGGAGGCGGTCCTCTGGTGGAAAAATAGCCTTGATCGCGGTTTATAGCGGCCATTAATCGCGGCTGCTTGCAACGCGACCAGCAAAAAGCGACTAAAGCCCGCCACCTTTAGTCGCGGCTGCTTCTGAACCGCGACTAAAGGCCCGTCCACGTGGGCGCCAGGTGCCGTCGAGGCGGAGGACCTTTAGTCGCGGTTCTTCGGCCAACCGCGACTAAAGGCCGCCCTTGAGTTTAGGGTTTTAGCCCCCCTAAACCTGTTTTTCTGTTTAATTTGTTTTGTTTTATTTCTTTTGTGCTTTATTTTAATTTTGAAGGAGTTTCATATATTCTACGGTACTACATACATGCATATGAATGTACAATTTCAAATAAATTTGAAATTAGAACCAAAAAAATTCAAGAGGAATATACAATATATATTCAATATCATCGGATGACCATATACAATTTTGAACAAGTTTCCATACATGATTTAATCCATATAAAGTTCTTCGTCCTCGTGATAGTGTTCTCCTTTAGGATGGAGGACTTCCTGCGAGAACCATCCAGCTAGTTCCTCTTGAAGTGGTGGAGCGAGCTTACGGACTAAGCGTCCACGGAGGTTATTCCTCTGAGCATTGGTATCACTCGGATCAACCCGCTCAGAGGTGTATCTCGGATCATCTCCTGAACAAAGTATGCACATAGATTGGTCAGCGGTGGCTGAATATCCCGATCTTAGTCTTTACCCTTTTGAATTCTAGGTCTTTTTGAATTCACCGACCTTTGTATCTCTGAACCGTCTCCAAACCCTACGAGGCAAAGAAAATTAAATGGACAAAGAGTTATTAGTTACTTGATATTAGGAAATGAGCGAAATAGGCCGATCGATATAGGCGCAAATGAATGAAAATAATTACTTCGCAGCATTTTTCGATGTCGGCCCAAAGCTTTGGATCCTTATCCGAGAGAGTCGTGGGCGAGACATTACGAGGTGTTCACTTTAATTACTAGCAGAATCGGTGGAACTGCGGACACGATACATGCACGATCGTCATGCATAACTCATCGATTAGCGGCCACATACCATGCATGGAGTAAACAAAGAGAATGTGCTCAAGGCGAAACACTCACCCAAAATGGTAAGGAAATAGAATATCACTTTTGAGTTCTGCTTTGTAAGAAGCGCCACAGTGCGCCTCCACGTCGTCGGGGTAATGCTCCAACACAACATCATTAACGATGTGTGGGTCAATGAACCCAACATCATGGATGTTCCTTACTCTGCATTCCTTTTCTTCATTCGCATGTATAATAGAGGACACAACAATATAGTTAGGACATATATATAGTGCAGGCAATATGAGCGAGATGGGGTAGAAATTAATAAATCACTTACGAGAATGTAGCAAGCGATGATAGATTTGTCGAGCTCGCTTGATTGAAAAGCTGGAACAATTCACTCAGTTCAACTTGTACATAGTAATGTTTGAAGTGATGCTCATGTCTAACTTCGCATAAATATAATCTTTGGCGTTTTAATTTTTATGTAACCCTTGTACCAATTCAGCGAGCGTTTCATTTGGTCGGTAGATCCTTTTCTCTGCGAGCTCGACGAGAGGCCCATTCTTGACATATGTAATTACTACCTCCCTCTCGGCAACTCATCAAGGCCTAACAGTTCACGAAGAGTAATACCTAAGTTGGCGCTTGTTCTCGCTTTTCGTTACAGTCAATCCTGTCTGCCGCAGCTTGTATGATCTCGGGGCATCCGGACGGAAGGATTCCACTATAAGCGGGGCAATCGATTGTTTACTTTGTTCCCGAGCTGGGCAACTTGTTTCCGCTTTTTATACTTCGGCCTTCTCCGCTCTTTGTTCTCCTTGAACATGAGTGCCTGCTTTTAAGTTCACGTGCATAGTCATTAGGGAGATTCTTGGCGGCTTGGGGCGGTGTGCTCAAAATGACTTAGCCCACTTCTTTTCTTGATCGAATATCTTGGCTTGGGCTCGGGCTCTCTTTTCTTCTTGCAGTCCGCCTTCCATTTCTCCAAATCAGCGATCGCGCCGCGTCGACTTCCTCGGCACTCGTTCCCAAGGCCTTGTGGGGAGAGGCTTGATGATGGCTCCGTACCTTTGTGGTCTTAGGTACATAAGGGTCGGGTTAATACTCGAGACTTCTACCTTCTTTGCCATAGGTGGATTAGGCGGCGTCTCATCACCCGCCGGGGACGAGGCTGAGGCGGCGGATGATCACCCGCCGGACGTTGTGGGCTGAGGCGGCGTCGGCTGATGTGGCGGAGGTGTAGGTGAACCGCCACCACCACCACCACCACCACCACCGCCACCGCCACCACCACCACCGTGAGGGGTGGACTTGTTGTCCTTGGCGCCTCGCTTGAAACTTGATAAACTTCTTTTGCCATAGAATGTAATGGCGCTTGACATCTTCAAGTCTTTTCTCCCCTTGGTGTAGCAATTTCAATCTCAGGTCCTCAAACCCTTTGACTATGTCCTCCACCGTGACACGAGCATAGCCATCTTTAATGGGGTTGTTGTGGTGGAGTGCTCGAGTAAACATGGTAAAGCACTGCCGATGGCTACCTTCATGGATATGTTCCCCATAGGATATCTGAGATGACATTCTTTCATCTCCTTTATATAAATCCACGGGGTAGCGAGGAGGCTCGGTGCAGTAATTTCGACCACCGAGGCTCGGTGCGATAATTTCGATCGTCGGTGCATCTACACCAGCGGTGGGGCCTCCGTGGAAGCCACGCTGCTTCTCGCTGCTGGCTTCGAGATCCATTGGATGATCTTCATCTGCACCGAGCTGAATCTCTTTCGGCTACTAGTACACTCATGGTTTTCTTCATCACTTCCATTTCGATGCCAACCGCCCCACAACATCGCTTCCCGATCCATCTTTCTCTTACGGCTTACGTAACCGTCGGGTCATCGTTGCAGGGAACCCTATTTTCCACGGAATGTGCCCCATGCCTCGTCTACGTCCTCCGTGTTCAGGATTCGAGGGCTTTTGTCGGTAGCGTCGTTCTCTCTGTTGAACTTGATCTTCCCTCTTGAGCAGCCTTCATTGCGTCAATAAGGGCTTGGGTGGGTTTAATTAATTTGCCACTGGTAAACACACTCCCCTGTCTCCGGGTTGGCGTTCCCCATGCCCGTACCACCAGCTTTTGGCCCTTGGGTCCCATCCCTCCGTACTGGGCGGATTCCTCGCGCCCTCAGCTCGTTCTCCATCTTCTCGAACCTAGGCACCCAAATCGATACCCTCCTGGCCCCATAACATGATTGTACTCCTTCTTAGCCGCATTTTCCTTATTTTGTTTCGATATTTGAAGGAACTGCTCCGATTTCTTTTGCTTCACAAATTCTGGCCAATCATCTTTCGGTTTCTCATATTGTCCTCTGAAATCCGAGTCTTGTTACGCTTGACAAAGTCACGGGCTAGATTTTGCTTGAATTTCGAATCGTCGGCCATCTTATGAAGAAGCGAACTGTTTGACTTTCCTCCTCCTCTCCTTGTTTTCCTCAATCTTGTTACCCTCCTCATCGAATTTGTTGTATTCGGAGGTAGAGCGAAATGTTCCATAAGCTTCGTCAAGCAATCTTTTTGTTCTCTTATCGACAAAAGAACCATCAATTCGTGCCTTCTTTGGCTCATTCCACTCTGGGCGGTGATCGAGGCGTTGTCTCTAACAATGGCTCCGCATTGGCTGATAAACTTGGTGGCGTTCTTGCGGGGCTCCGGTGACCTGCGGTTGCAAAGTCGACAACTGGATGGTGCATGTTTCTCCTGGTTTCATCGTCTGGTTGCGCCACGCTTTGACGGCGTACTCGATTGTTTTGACGATCCGGCGAGGGCTAAAATAAGAAAGAGAGTCGCAGCGTTAGTACACACATATTTATTCAAATCAGTTAGTTTGTATCACGAGGCTCAATGTATATATATACCTCGGCGCGGAGGTGGTTGCTACTTCCATTTGAAGATAAATCGTTTATCGGCGTTTCTTGACATCATCTTCTTGTGGCGCCCTTCATCTTCACCGTCAAGGTTGAGATAAGAAGAGATATCATCTTCTTCTTCTCCGGTCGGCACATATTGAATATCGCCGTTTATGATGCGAACATATGTGCTTCACCGTCCGGATCATAGTTGTCCATAATCGGGTCACTCTATCGTCCGACATTATGTCGATCCTGAAAACATGTAGTAAAACAAATTAATTAAGTGAAGAAAGGCGGTGGCGGTGGCGGTGGCGAAAGGCGGTGGCAAAAGGAGGCGAGAAGGGGTGGGAGAGGGTGTCATGATGGCGCAAGGCGAGGCGGGGTTTAGGGTTTAGGGTTTTAAGTTGGCGGTTTTCTTTGGCGGTTTTACATTGTTTTTGTTTTTGGGGTTTAGGGTTTTAAGTTGTTTACCGTTTTGTTAAACTAAAACTAGTTAAAATTAAAGAACAAAAAAAAAAAAAAATTCCTTTTCCTTTTCTTTTTCTTCTTCTTCCTTTTCCTTTTCTTTTCTTTCTTCTTCTTCCTTTTCCTTTCTTCTTCTTTCTTCTTCTTTCTTCTTCTTCCTTTTTCCTTTTGTTTTTCTTTGACGGTTTTCTGTTGTTTTTTGTTTTTGGGGTTTAGGGTTTTAAGTTATTTACCGTTCTTGTTAAACTAAAACTAGTTAAAATAAAAGAACAAAAAAAAAAAAAAAAAAAAATTCCTTTTCCTTTTCCTTTTCTTCTTCTTCCTTTTCCTTTTCTTTTCTTTCTTCTTCTTCCTTTTCCTTTCTTCTTCTTTCTTCTTCTTTCTTCTTCTTCCTTTTTCCTTTTGTTTTTCTTTGACGGTTTTCTGTTGTTTTTTGTTTTTGGGGTTTAGGGTTTTAAGTTATTTACCGTTCTTGTTAAACTAAAACTAGTTAAAATAAAAGAACAAAAAAAAAAAAAAAAAAAATTCCTTTTCCTTTTCCTTTTCTTCTTCTTCCTTTTCCTTTTCTTTTCTTTCTTCTTCTTCCTTTTCCTTTCTTCTTCTTTCTTCTTCTTTCTTCTTCTTCCTTTTCCTTTTCTTTTCTTTCTTCTTCTTCCTTTTCCTTTCTTCTTCTTTCTTCTTCTTTCTTCTTCTTCCTTTTCCTTTTCTTTTCTTTCTTCTTCTTCCTTTTCCTTTCTTCTTCTTTCTTCTTCTTCCTTTTCCTTTTCTTTTCTTTCTTCTTCTTCCTTTTCCTTTTCTTTTCTTTCTTTCTTCTTCCTTTTCCTTTTCTTTTCTTTCTTCTTTCTTCTTGTTTTCTGTTGTTTTTGTTTTTCCTTTTTTTTTTTTGTTTTCTTTAATTCTCTTGTGCAGGGCAGGGGCGCAGGCGTGTGGTGGCAGGCGGTGGCGTGGCGGCGGCGCAAGGGCGTGTGCGGGGCGGTGCGGGCGTGGCGGCAAGTGTGAGGCAAGCGGGCGGGCTGCGGCGGGAAGGCGCAGCAGCGGCGGCGAGACAGCGGGACGGGCGGCGGCGGCATCGGGACCAGCGTCGGCGTCGGTCGGCGTCGGCGCGCCAGCGTCGATCGGCGTCGAGGCAGCAACCAGCGTCAAGAGAAGCGAATGGGGGCAAAACTGCTAAGTCGATGTTATAAACGAACCTTTAGTCGCGGTGGGGAGGCGGACGCGACTAAAGGTACCCTTTAATCATGATCGGCCTCCCGGCCCGCGACTAAAGTGTTTGCCACCGCTTCCGTTCCTTGAAAGAACCTTTAATCGCGGTGGGGAGGCGGGCGCGACTAAAGGTACCCTTTAATCGCGCCCGCCTCCCCCGCGACTAAAGGGCTATCTTTGGAAGCTGGCGCGGTGCGGTGGGATGTTTAGTCCCACCTCGCTAGCCGAGAGGCATCGGCAGTGGTTTATAAGCGGCTGCGCTCACCGCCGAGCTCCTCTCAAATCTGAGCTTACGGGCCTATTACATTACTCTGTGCTGTGGGCCTATTGGGCCTTCTGCGGGCTGAATCTGGCCCATTAATGGGTTTCTAGTCGTATTCAGGCCGTGGTGGCCCGATGGGTGGCATATTTTTATTTTTGCCTGTTTTTGTTTTCATTTTTGCTTTATTTATTTTGTTTTGTTTCTACTTACAACAAAAAACTTATTTATTTTATTTTATTTTGTTTCTAGTTACTTATTTATTTTACTTTATGATAATTATTTTTGCAATTAAAGTTTCCAATTACTTATTTATTTATGTTATTAAAATCTTAAAAATACAATTATATATCAAAAAATCAGAAAATAAAACTAATTCATTTTAAATTCTTGTTTTTCTTCTTTTTTTTCTTCCTTTTTTTTCTTCTTTTTTTTCTTACATTTGTTTCTTCCTTTTCTTGTTTTTCTTCTTTTTTTCTTCCTTTCTTCCTTTTTCCTTTTTTCTTTGTTTTTCTTACATTTGTTTTTTTCTTATGTTTTTCTTACATTTGTTTTTTTTCTTCTTTTTTCCTTTTTCAGAAAAATAAAACTAATCCATGGAACATCCTCATCATTTAACTTAATCGAGAAAAATAAAAGGTTTGATACATCATTCAGTTCATCGACCAAATACAAAGTTTGGTACAATAAATTATTACACATCAATTCTTCCCTTGTGTCCTGCTTGCTTACGATTGTGCGTATCCATGGAGCATCCTCATCATTTAACTTAATGCTTGGGTCGGTGTTCACTTTGAAGGCGGAATTTCAGCAAACATATTATAATCTTGACATATCATCTTGTCCTCCACTCCCACGATGTTTCTTTTCCTGAAAGAACAATGTGGCGCTTTGAATCATCGCATGATGTCTTGATCGTTTTCTTATCTTTCCGTTTCCTCGGTTTGCTACTCATGTCCTTCACATAGAAAACCTGGCGACATCTTTCGCTAGGGCGAATGGTTCGTCAAGGTAACCAAGATTGTTGAAATCCACCATTGTCATTCCGTATTGCTGGTCCACCTTTACCCCACCTCCTGTTAGCTTGAACCATTTGCACGGAACAAAGGGACCTTAAAGGAGGTCCATAGTCAAGTTCCCATATCTCCTCTATGTAACCATAATATGTGACCTTTTGCCCATTCTCGGTTCTTTGCATCAAAGCGGACACCACTGTTTTGGTTGGTGCTCTTTTTATCTTAGGCGATCGTGTAAAATGTATTCCCATTTATCTCGTACCCTTGGAAAGTCGTTATAGTCGAAGATGGTGTCTTGGCCAACATGTACAGCTGATCTACAACATCATTGTCATTCATTAAATGTTTTCTCAACCAAGCTGCGAAAGTCTCCATGTGGGCCTTCCTAATCCAGATTCGAGGCTTCCCGGGTTGTCCGGCGTAAAATATTCTTGTGTTTCTCAAAGTGCACGGAGCCACCAAGCTGGAATTGGTCGACCTGAGTGTGGTGTGCTTGATCGAAGAATGGCCGTCCATACATATCGTTGATTTCCTTCCGATCGTGCCTTTTCCACTTAGTCTCCCCTCGTGCGCGATCGAGGAAGACCAATCGGCTTAAGGTCGGGAACAAAGTCAACACAAAACTCAATTACCTCCTCATTTCCATAGCCCTTGGCGATGCTTCCTTCAGCCTATGCGATTCTGAACATATTTCTTTAATACTCCCATGAACCTCTCGAAGGGAACATATTGTGTAGAAATACAGGACCGAGAAGCGGAAATCTCTTGACTAGGTGAACCAGGAGGTGCGTCATAATATTGAAGAAGGATGGCGGGAACACCAACTCGAAGCCCGACAAGACATTGGATCACATCGTTACGTAACCGTGGTAGAACTTGGATTGATTACCTTCGAGAGATTGCATTGAGGAATGCACATAGCTTCACAATGGCTAATCGAACATTTTCGGCGAGAGCCCCTCAAAGCAATCGGAAGCAATTGCGTCATAATCACGTGGCGATCGTGAGACTTGAGGTTTTGGAACTTTTTCTCCGCCATGTTTATTATTCCCTTTATATTGGGCGAGAATCCAGGCGGGACCTTCATCTGCTCGGGCATTCAAAAAGATGACCTTCTCTTCTTTGGTCGGGCGTAGCTGGCACGACCTTGAAACCATTCGGATGCGGTCATCGGGGTCTTTCAAGCGTTCTGGTCTGCCGTGCTTCCTTTGTATCATTTGTCTTCCCATACGCCCAAGAAGCTTAGGAGGTTCACGCAAATATTCTTCGTAGCGTGCATCACGTCGATTGCAGAGCGGACTTCTAGGATTTTCCAATATTCTAGCTCCCGAATATAGATTTCTTCTTCCACATGGCTGCGTGCCCGTCGGCTCCCTTGAACTGATTGTCGCGGGACCTTTCCAAAGATGACTTTCAAATCCTTGACCATATCAAATACCTCGGCACCGGTCGTTCCGCGAGCCGGCGGTGATCTGCCTTGCCGTTGTAATGCTTGCCTTTCTTTCTTCTTGGATGAGTTTTGGAAGAAATCGGCGATGCCCAAGGTACACGTTCTTCTTACAATTTGGCAAATGTACACTTTCGGTCTCATGTAGCGGTGCGTGCATGCATTGTATCCCTTATTTGACAGTCGAAAGGTTACTAAGAGCAGGCCAATCGTTGATGGTTCTGAAAAGCAACGCTCGTAGGTCAAATTCCTCTTGTTTGTGCTCATCCCACACGGACACCACCCACAGCTGTAAAGTTCATCAACTAATGGCCTTAGGTACACATCGATGTCGTTGCGGGTTGCCGGACCTTGGATGAGCACGGCATCATAATGAACTTCCGCTTCATGCACAACCAAGGAGGAAGGTTGTAGATGCATAGAGTCACGGGCAGTGCTATGGCTGGAGCTCTGCTCGCCAAAAGGATTCATGCCATCCGTGCTTAGAGCAAATCTTATGTTCCTTGCGTCATTTGCAAAATCTGTGAACCATCATCGATCTTTCTCCATTGCGTTCCATCTGCGGTGTGTCTCAACTCCCGTCCGACTTACGTTTCTCTTTGTGCCATCGCAACAACTTGGCATGCTTTTTGTTCATGAGCAGACGTTTCAACCGTGGTATTATAGGAGCATACCACATCACCTTGGCGGGAACCCTCTTCACGGGTTTCGGCCCTCAACATCGTCACCGGGTCATCGACTCGATCTTATAACATAATGCGATGCATACCGGGCATTCATTCAAATTCTCGTATTCACGCGGTAGAGGATGCGATCGTTGATGCATGCATGTATCTTGAACCTCTAAACCTAGAGGCGAGACAACCTTCTTTGCTTCGTGCGTCTTGGCGGGCAACTCGTTATCCTTTGAAACATATTCTTCAACATTTTCAGCAAGTTTTCAAATGCGAGTCAGCTACACCTGCCTCGCCTTCCATTTCAGCAAATCCGATTGTGCAGCCCAGCTTTTTGAGACCATCATCGCATCCGGGTACAGCGCCTTTACGTGATCCTCTAACATGCGATCCAAATTCTCCCTCTCCTTTTCGGTTTAGCGGCGTCTCCGTGCATCGGCAATGGTCCGACCAAGATCATCAGCGGGATCATCACGTGCCTCTTCTTCACCTTCCCTTCACCTTGACATCCTCCATGAAAGTATCACGAAATGAGCAAGATAGCTTTCATCGATGAAATCATCCTTCTTCATCTTCTTCCATTATAACCCTCTTTCTCCATGCTTGGTCCAACAATTATAGCTTGGCATGAAACCCTTTCAAGCGGATGCATGTGAACAACTCTTGAGGAAGAGTAACCCTTCTCATTCTTACAGATAACACATGGACAGATAACAAAACCCCCGCTTGTTCGCATTAGCCACTACGAGAAATCTTTCAAACCCGTAGTGAACTTCGCGGAGAGTCGGTTACCGTACATCCATTGCCGATTCATCTGCATTATTATAATATAAAATATATAATTAACCATCATGCATTTGTTATGAACTACACACATGCATATTGACACATCAAAGGTTCATCAAGTTGCTAACATGATCGAAGAGTGTGGCTCCAACACTTCATGTCATGTTTGTTTCATGCTCTTGGGGCATTTCATCAAACACCTTATGTGCATAAGAGGAACCAAAAGCAAACCTACACCCACTTGTGAAGAGAATGGCTCCAAATGGCTAAGTGTTGGCTGCTGGATGGGTATATATAGGGGAGGGCTTTAGTCGCGGTTGGCCAGGCCAGCCGCGACTAAAAATGCCGAAAGCCTTTAATCGCGGTTGGCTGGCCAGCAGCGACTAAAACCCTCACGTGCACCAGCTGGCCACCGGCGCCCAGGCCCGGAGCCTTTGGTCGCGGTTCACCTCGAACCGCGACTAAAGGTCCCATTAGTCGCGGTTCCTACAGCTCCGCGACTTATGGGCTGGACGGAAAGCCTGTTTTTCCACTAGTGTCTTCTTCCCCTGGAAGGAGGGATTCTCGATCCCCCCTTCCTCAAAAGCCTCCTTGGTTGAGGTGGTAGTTCCTCTGTTCTCCCCTTCGCCTTCCTCTGAAGGCGCAACCTCCAGCATCCTGACCAGCACGGGATCCGGCGCGGTCTCTGGGAGGGGGGCCGGACACCGTATCAGTTTTGCTTGCGCTATCCACTCCTGTTTAGAGGGCAGTTGGTCAAAAAGCGAATCAGAGAAAGACAAACAAACAGTATGTCCGGATATGGAGCTACTTACTTGTGTATCCGGGCGATTGCAGCTTAGGCCGGCGTCCTCGGTCAATTCCGAACACGCCTCTCGTGATCCGAAGAACAGTTTGTACATCTCCATGGGTGTCGCACCCATGAAGTGTTGGAGAATTCGCGGTCCCTCCGGATTAAACTCCCACAGGCGGAGAGGACGGCGTTTGCAGGGCAGGAGGCGCCTAATCAGCATGACCTGCATCACCATGACCAGATCGATCTCCCTCGCCTGGAGGTCTTGAATCCGGCCCTGCAATAGGGGCACGTCCTTTGACGGCCCCCAGTTGAGCCCTTGGCGACCCATGACATCAGCCGCTGCAGAGGGCCCGAGCGAGAAGATGGGCGGCGGCCACTGCTGCCCCAGGAGGCGGTTATGTAGAACCACTCCTGCTGCGGCCGAGCTCCTCTGAAAAAGAGCCCTCGGGACAGGGGCGTCGGCCCATACGCTTATAACCGCCCGCCGACTCGCTTGACGCCCCTCGATCATCTTCGGCTCCACATCGAAGGTCTTAAGCCACAAGCCGAAGTGAGGGGTAACACGGAGGAAGGCTTATCAAACGACAATGAATGAAGAGATATGGAGGATGGACTCCGGAGCCAAGTCGTGGAATTCCAACCCATAGTAAAACATGAGCCCTCTCACAAAAAGATCCATCGGGAAGCCTAAACCCCGACGGAGGTGGGAAACAAATACGACATACTCGCCGGGCTCGGGGGTGGGGATGGCTTGCCCTTTGGCGGGCAACCTATGCGAAATCTCGTAAGACAGGTACTTGGCCTCTCGCAGCTTTAGCACGTCTTCTTCCGTAACGGAAGAAGCCATCCACCGGCCCTGTAGGTCGGAGCCGTACATTGTTGAAGGTCCGAAGCGCTCGAATCTGGGGCTCTGGGTGTTGGAACTCGGGGCAGGGAGTGGATTCGATTGAGGATTGAAGAAACGAAACGAGCCTTGGTCCCGTTATAAATAAGGGGAATACCAAGAGCCGTCCCCGTGACCGTTCGGAACTCGCCTCCGATGGAGGGGGTGTGGCGATGGGCCCGGTTGGGTTACCCACGTCCGTATTGATGAGAATCCCGGAATAAGGGGAACACGATCTCTTCTTCGACAAGACGTGCCAAGGAAACCGCTTCGCTAAACGCGCTGAGGTGGTATGATAAAAAATGATTCAAGTAAAGGCTTGGTAGTGGCATGACGTCACGCCACAAAGCACGTCAGCAGATTGAACTTGTGTACATATGTTTCTCTCTACGGTGGAATGTGGAATTTATTTTGCAGAGCCGGACACTATCCTGGTGTTCACAATCTTCTATGAATTATTCGGAGGAGGAACCCGCCTTGCAATGCCGAACAATATGCACGCCAGACTCATCGTCATTGAAGCCTGGTTCAGGGGCTACTGAGGGAGTCCTGGACTAGGGGGTGTCCGGACAGCCGGACTAGCATCGTCAGCCAGACTCCAAGACTATGAAGATACAAGATTGAAGACTTCGTCCCCTGTCCGGATGGAACTTTCCTTGGCGTGGAAGGCAAGCTTGGCGATACGGATATGTAGATCTCCTACCATTGTAACCGACTCTGTGTAACCCTAGCCCTCTCCGGTGTCTATATAAACCGGAGGGTTTTAGTCCGTAGGACACACAACCATTACAACCATCATACCATAGGCTAGCTTCTAGGGTTTAGCCTCCTTGATCTCATGGTAGATCCACTCTTGTACTACCCATATCATCAGTATCAATCAAGCAGGAGTAGGGTTTTACCTCCATCGAGAGGGCCCGAACCTGGGTAAAAACATCGTGTCCCTTGTCTCCTGTTACCATCCGCCTAGACGCGCAGTTTGGGACCCCCTATCCGTGATCCGCCGGTTTTGACACCGACAGTGGACATATGGGAACTTGACTACGGACATGATTTTAATGTCCCTTTGTTTAAGTGCAAATGGGTCAATCTGTCAGGAGGCGGGGTACATGTAGACCCACAGTACGGAATGACAACAGTGGATCTGAAAAATCTTGGGTACACTGACGAACCATTCGTCCTAGCCAATGATGTGGCATAGGTTATCTATGTGAAGGACATGTCCACCAGACCGAGAAAGAGAAAAGATAAGGAAGCGAATACATCGTATGATGAGCCAGCGCCACATAGTTCTTTCAGGAAAAAGGGACATCGTGGGAGTGGAGGACAAGATGACATGTCGAAGATTATGAAAAGTTTCATGAAATTCCTCCTTTAAAGTCAAGGCTGACCCAAACATCCCGATAAATGATGAAGATTATCCATGGTTACGCGCAATAAGCAAATGACACAAGCTAAGAAAAAGTGAAGACTTTCTCCTGCAACTATTATGATGATACCATGCCAACTTTGTGGCCCAGCAGTATGATACCAATTGTCTGTTTTGTAATGCACATGCTATGTGTGGGTCAATTTATGATACCATGCCAACTTTCAACTTTTTCAGAGTTCATTTGAAATGCTTTAATGTCTTATGGTTCGGCCCTCGTAATAATTAAAAATAGCAACAATAAGTATTTTGTTGTAAGTAGAAACAAAATAAAATAAATAAAGCAAGAAAGAAAACAAAAAAAAGTGTTTTCAAATTTGAAAAGTAAAGGCACTAACAGAAAGTTTATAATTTTCCTAAAACTAAAAGCAAAAAGAATTAAAAAATAAAGCAAAAAACAAAAGAAAATAAATAATGCAGAAAACAAAACAAAAAAACAACAATAAGTATTTTGTTGTAAGTAGAAACAAAATAAAATAAATAAAGCAAGAAAAAAAGTGTTTTCAAATTTGAAAAGTAATGGCACTAACAGAAAGTTTATAATTTTCCTAAAACTAAAAGCAAAAAGAATTAAAAATAAAGCAAAAAACAAAAGAAAATAAATAATGCAAAAATAAAACAAAAAACTAGAAAAAATAAAAATAGCAACAATAAGTAAAGAAAACAAAAAATGCCCCTACGGGCCCCCATGGCTGAATAAGACTTGAATCCCCACTTTGGGCAGGATTCGGGCTGCAGATGAGGCCCGAAGGCCCATCAGCAAAGCAAGAGCAAGTAGGCCCATAAGCTGCGGTGGAGAGGAGCTCGAGAGGGTGCGGCGGTGGGGCTTATAAACCCTCTGCGCCCCTCTCAACTAGCGAGGTGGGACTAAACTTTGGCCTGATGCTGGCACCTGAGGCCTTTGGTCCCGGTTGGTGGCACCAACTTAGGGACTAAAGAGGCATTGGTCGGTTGGAGCCACCAACCGGGACCAAAGGTCGCACTTCCCGCCCTTTGGGCTGCGAAAAGAGGCCTTTGGTCGGTTGGTGGCACCAACCGGGACTAAAAGGCATTAGTCTGGTTGGAGCCACCAACGGGACCAATGCTTCTTGTATATAAGTAGCACTTCACAGTTTTGCGAGTTCATCGCCACAGTTGCCCCGACAACGCCGAGCACATCGTCGCCGCTTGAGCTGCCCGACGCCTCGCCATCGCCGTCGCCGTCGCCGCTCGCGCCGTGTCGCTGGCCTCCCGAGCTCCAGGCTGCCTTCCCGGCGCGGCGTCCTCCCCGAGCCGCGCCCGCCGTCGTCGCCGCTAGGCTGCCCGTCGCCGTCGCCCGCCCAGCGCGCCACCACTTGTGAGAGCCAGCCGCAGACTGGCTCTGTTTTTTTTCATTTTATTAGTTTAATTTTTTGTTCAACTAAGCGTGGTGGCCAAGCAATTCGCTGCTAGCATTCAAATAATTTGAGTGTTGATATCTAATGTATTGCTGATTATGATGGTCCATTTCAGCTTCCCTGCTACTCCCCAAAATCTTCAGCTATAGTCTAAATTTCTTGCCACATTACCATTGAGGTGATAAAACATTTAGACATGTGGTGCAAAACCCGAGTAACTTCACTACGTAGTAGTGGGCTCTACAATTCAACTTGTATCCTTTCTTCAAACTCTGGAATTAGTGGTGCCTTGTCACTCCCAGAGTGATTTTGTCATGCATAGGTACATTAAGAAAGATTTACGATGTAACAACTGGATGCATAATGGCATTCCATACAGATTATGATATTTCTTGATCAATTTGTGAAGGAAAACTATATTATGATCAATTAGTGGTGTCTTGTGAATATTTACATCGTACGTGTTGAAAATTATCTAAAGTTTTAAACCATACATGATGATGAATAATTGAAGAATTCATTTAATAAGTTTTGAATTTGTGAATATTATTTAAAGTTTTAAACACAATACATAATGATGAATATTTGTGTTTTGGGATCCCCTTCATAATATTTCTATTATCATGCCTCTATATTGTCTAGCATACCTGACTTTGTATCCAAATATGTGTGTACACTCTTGAAACGTTGGTGTATATGTACCATAATAAAACAATTTGAATCTTAGCCTAACTTATCCACTACTTAACCCGGAGCACTTACACGGTCATCATAAGCTTCAAAGCGTTTTCCAAAATGCATCTCTTTTTTCTCTATCTATAATTTGTGAATATCTTTACCACCCCTGTTGGAACTACTTCTTTGTATAAAATCAGCACAACCCTAATAGGTCAAAACAGTAGATTCTTTCAATTTTTGATGTATATTACATTTTTTGTAATGGGTCAAAACAGGAGATTCTTTTTGTCTAATCTCAGTACCAGTATGTTATTTTTATAAAATATAGATAAATAGTGGATTTAATGGTTTGAGCAGGCCAAAAAGACAAAGAAATAAAAGCTACTTGAGGCATCCAACCAAAAAAATTCATCAAAATCTGTTGTCATGTATTCTGCAAACCTTGACCCAAAAGGATCTGACACTTTATAAAAAAAAGAAAATAAGAAATATATACAATATGACTAAAGTTCTTTTCTGGGAAAAGACTGTTGTTTAACATGAATCGACACTGTAAGCATTATTTAGTTGTTTTTTCCAATATAAATGGACATGATAAACTGCAGCAATATTTTGCTTTTCTAAGAAAATACCGGTAGTTGCAATTTAGCCATCTTTAATTAAGAAATTTATTTGTGCAACATACAAAAAAAACCTGTAAATGTTAGGAAACTCAATGGTCGTGTTATTGGATAATTTCTAAATAACAGAACACATTGCATACTCTCGTCATATTGATTTGGTAGTGTCGATGTTTTCATTTTTTGATAAGTCAAAATTCCAATGCTTTACTTAGGATGCCTACTTATTCCGCCAAAAAGAAGTAGATGCATACTCCCGGACAGCCACCATAATGTGACGGTGCACCAATTGCAACTGAGACTCATCATAGCGCTTACAACAAATATCAGGAAGGTAAAAATCTGTGTGTTATAAAAGAACACTGTCTTTTCTCCGGCGCTTACCTCTAGCTGCCATCTCATCCAAGTATTCAGCTGATCAGCTACCAAATTGTTACACCGATGGAGAGTGCACTTAGTGCTGAAAAGCGGGTTACCTTAACACATATTCTACAGCTCTGTTGACTCGCCAGACTTTGAAATTTAGAATTATCATGGGATAGTAACTCAGGGGTTCAGCAAATGGGAGATATTTTTTTGTTCTTGTACTCTCTATCTAGTCCTTCCATGGATGCAGAATCTTAATTACCAGCTTATCTCCAACCCATATTTCCAGCATGCATATACAAAACCTGAGCTCCGTAAGCAGTGTGTAGTGAATGCAAGCTAATGGATGGTGAACATTAGAGGTAATCTTAATTGTTAATTCTTACCGTCAAAGTCATCGACATATATAAGGCATGTAAGGTGCAAATCATAGTCCAGTGCAGGCAATACTCTTGAAGCTTGTAGGACTTGATGCATGTGCTCATGATGTTTTATCCCCGCGTGTGCTCCTCCTATTTTTGCCGCCCTGGTCGGTTTTTGTTCAGATCAGCCCTCATGTCCTGACAGGAGGCGTGACCTAGCCATAGGCGTGGAAACTGGAGACCTTCGCTGGTTCTGTATGTGGCGGTGCCAGATCGCCGGCCCTTTGCCTTCCTTAGCATACGGGGCATGTGGCAGAGAATTCTTCGACCTATCCGATTCTGCTGGCTATTTTGAGAGAAAACTGCAAGCCTCGTCAGCCTATGTCGAGAACGCTGAAGACCGATATTATCTCCGTGAGTTATTGGAGTACATGTTATAGACGTGTTTTACTTTGGAATATTGACGTGGTTGTTTTGATTACGTTTCTCTTTCCTTCTCTATCTCTCTTTCCTTCTAGTCATGTTTTTCTTTTTGGAATATTGACGTGGTTGCTTTTATCACGTTTCTCCTTACTTTTTCTATCGCTATTTCCTTTCCTAGCTTGTAAAGATCCGTGAAACCCAAAATCCTGTACGTGGTCATCACTTCAGCTAGCCATCTATGCATATACGTGACAAAACATGAGCGTTCAATACGTTGGTGCATACATGTTTAGCGCGTTACGTAAAAACTTTAAATCTCAACCATTATTGTTCTAATCCGACGGTGTAAATAATATTAGTATATGTGGATGAACGTGATGGCTTATTTGTCTTCTCTAATATATATATAATAGATAGATGTATATGCGTATGTATCTGGCTATATATATATGCAGCTCTGTTTTTTTCATTTTATTAGTTTAGTTTTTTGTTCATATATATATATATATATATATATATATATATATATATATATATATATATATATATATATATATATAATGTATATGTGTATGTATGTGGCTATGTGTATGTAGATGTTCAAAAATTGTTCAGAGCATGTTTTTGTTCATATATGTATTTTTGTTCATATGTGTATTAATGTTTTCATATATGCAAAAGATAGATTTTTAGAAAAGTTAGGTTTTTTTTCTGTTCATATATTTTTTTTGTGATATTAATTATTGTAGAATATGCAAATGTTTGTATATTCATATGAACAATGCATTAGGCAAAACCTTTGTTTTTTTTCGAAATTTTCTATTTGAACATTTTTTTTAAAACAAGAAATTCTAAAAGAATGAGAGGAAAAAGGAAAATAAGAAGAGGAAGAAAGGAGAAAAAGAGGAGAGGAAGAAGAGGAGAAATAAATAAGAAGAGGAAAAAAGAAGAAAAAGAAGAGGAGAAGAAGAAAGGAATAGAGGAGAAAGAAGAAAAAATAGAAGAAAAAAATTCTATTTTTTCTTCTTCTCCACTATTCCTTTCTTCTTCTCCTCTTTTTTTTTCTTTTTTTTCTTCTTCTTCTTCCTTCTTCCTTCTTTCTCATTTCTTCCTTTTCCTTAATTATTTTCCTTTCTCGAGGGAGAAGAAGAAAAAGAAGAGGAGAAGAAGAAAGAAAGGAATAGAGGAGAGAAATAAGAAACTTCAACACGAGCTGGGGGGTGGTACCGATACCCCCTCCCCGATAACTCTCGAGGACACCCAAACCCTAGAGAGAAAACGATGTTGGTCTCCTACCCCCTCCCGGCGCGCCCCTACCCGACAAATTAACTCTCTCGAGGCCACCCAAATTTATCAAGTTAAAAGAGCGTTGTCGTCGAGGCCACCCCAAACCCTTGAAGCGTTGTGTCGAGGTGACCCCAAACCCTAGAGAAGCAGCGTCGAGGCCACTAACATGATTCCTTATTGTGATTAGCTAGCTAGTTCTACGTTTGCCACTAATATATATATATATATATATATATATATATATATATCCATATGTACCATGTTTGAATAATAATTGACATGTTGTAAATATTTATAGAAACTATACACTCCCGAGACGAAGAAACATAAGCAATGTTGGGGGAAATAATCGCACAAGGAAGTGATGAAGTTGCGTCATTTCTCAACGAGACCGATGGTCAGGAAGGACTGGATGAAGAAGAGGTCTATGTTTATGATGGCTTCGGCCCATTAATGCCGGTACAAGAGGAGGACTATGTTCATGATGGCTCCGGTGACACAATGGAGGTACAAGAAGGAGACCGTGCTGACTGCTTCGGTCACCGAACCGAGTCCGGCCAGGTATATATATATTAGTTAAGCCCGTGCCGACTAGTTAATTGATGCATCCATTGTTTTGGTATATGTACACATATTAATTACTGTCGTCTTTCTTCCTTGTAATTTATAGCCCTCCGGATCGAGCACAACTTCGTAAGGAGACGAGGCCCAAGAAAAGTTGAGCTCGGATGAAAAGTTTGAGATCATAGAAATCGTGTCTGACGGCGAACCAATTGAACCCATCCGGACAAGGAAGGCATTTTCGCTTTCGGTCACGGGGTTCTTGTTAGGGACAAGATCCCGATCAAGATCCAGCAATGGTATAAGCTCTAAGGATGAAGACCACGAGGTGTCTTATGTCAATGATATGCGTAAAGAAGATCTTTGGACTGAGCTGAAGGCAAATTTCACCCTACTGCCAGAGGAGGATTCGGAGAAGCCAGTTAAAGAGCAATTAATCAAGTCTTGTGCTCTTAATAAGATGGCAAGCCTAATGAGGAGGTGGAGGAAAGAGCTGAACCAGCTTGTCGAGAAAAAAAAGACACCAGAATTCATCGACAAATCTGAGAAGATCGAAGATCACTGGCCCGCATTTGTGGCCCACAAGACATCAGAAAAGAGTAAGAAGATGTCGGCGACAAACAAGCAAAATGCTGCGAAGAAGAAGCTTCACCATCGCACGGGGTCAGGTGGCTACCTCAAAGCCCGGCCTAAGTGGTCCAAGGCTGAGCATGATCTTCTTGAAAAAGGGATCGAACTAGAGACAATGCACTGGCCAGACCGTTGCCGGACTTGGTTCTTCGGGGCTGGCGGAACCTTGGACCCAGTAATGAGGAAGTGTCGATTGGACGGACGAGCAACTGCAAACACCAGTCAAGAACCTTCGACACTATATCGATGCAGCGTAGCGAGGGACGTTCCTTCCAAACAGGGAGAAGGACGAGCTCACAATGGCCCTTGGGAATCCCGAGCACCCTGGACGAACATGAGGCACGCCAGGATCCATTCCGTGGAAGGTTGGTTTTCCGGACGCATGGGGTTACAAAACCCACGAGAGGAGGAAGAAACTGGAGCAGGACCAAATGCAGGCGCTGCACGAAAGGGTAATGGGGCTAGAGGAACGAGAAGATGTACGAGAAGCAGCAGATCGCAACAAACGACCTGCCGAAGCTTCCCCTGAAGCTACCCCGCCATCTCAGCGGAAAAGCAGCGTGGCTTCCACCGAGTTGCTTCAGCCGGAGCATGTCTTGACGGCTCCTGCCAGCTATCCCGTGGATGGTATCACTGAGTCTCAAAATTGCCACATTATGGCGCGATGGATGAATTTGAAGGTCAAGGCGGCTTATGGCCAAGTTTATCCTAGTGGACCCGGCACAACTTATCACTGCCACCGATTCCGTATGATTTGCTAAGCTGATGGTGGATGAAATAACGAGAGGATTTGAGGACCTCGTGCTTGAGCACCCTACCGTGAAGGGGAGACTAGGCTGGGTTACGCTCTAAAGACTCCATGCTTATGGTGGAAGGAGCTCATCAACCTTCCGGCTGGGACGCCTCCTCCTCCTCATCCTCCGCGAGTCGGGGCACTCCGCCTCCTCCATCGCCTCCTCCTCCCGCGAGTGACGATCAGGCACGCGTGGCGGCACTCCGCCTCCACCGCCTCCTCCTCCGCGAGTGACGATCAGGCACGCGTGGCGGCACTCCGCCTCCTTCTCCGGTGCGTGGCGGCACTCCGCCTCCTCCTTCTCCGCCTCGCAGCAAGGGCGGAAGAGACCCGCCGCTGCCCGGCTGCTCGGCGGCGTCGTAGTCCTTCTCCTCCGCCTCGTAAGCAAGCACGAAGAAGACAGACGCCGCAGCCGCTCCGCTCCTGCCTCCTGCATCTAGCAGACAAGAAGAGAGAGGCAATCAGATCACGGTCCACCTCTAAAGCCTCTAGAGAAGTTACGTGCACGAGATGACCAAGGAGGAAAATAATACGATCGTGCAAGCCCACGGAAGGAGTTCTTTGAAGGGGTGAAAGCAAAGATACATCCACCTCCGGAGGAGAAGGTAGATCCGTGAAAGCAAAGCGCACTCGATGCCCCGAGGAAACCACCAAAGTCTCGCCGAGAACCAACTATGAGCGCATTACTGAACAGACATATCTCCAAGCCAAGCGGTCGGGAACTACTGTCAGTGATAAAAGGGCAAAAGAACAACGAGCAAAGGGGAAAAATTGCCTAGCTCGGCGAACAAGCACAACAATCGTTCCCCCCGCTCAATGTGTCTAAACCTCCGGGGACGGTGGCAGGTTATGGCAATCTTGAAGATTACCTGCCTGATGATGCACTTCCTGATTTCATGGAGGTGGACGTATTCAGATATGAGTACGGGAAGCCTCTCGTCAAAGATGAAAACTCTCTGACAACAATGATGCGAAGATTCCATAGTTGGTACATGAAAACCTGCAGAGAGTCTGAGGGGACGAACAGTTTGTATTTGAACATTAAAGAGGAGCACGACCTCGTTTCAAATGATCTGTTGTGTGTTCCATTTGAGGAGTTCTTCAATAAAAAGGCCCTCGATAAATTAATGGTCTTTTGCTACTGCCTGTAAGTACTATTTCTGTCATTAAGTCTCTATATATAGCTCGGCTCTTTCATTGCATGTATTTATAATTAATTATCCTCAATATATTATGCAGATTGAAGATCGTCGAGTGCAAAAAACAAGAAATTTATGATATTGGGTTCATTAACACAAATATCATAGATGTATTTCTGGTTGAAAAGAACGTCGAAGATACCATACTCTTTCCTTACAACGGCCCGTGAGTGTTACTGTCGTGTGCATATTCGGTTTCCCTTATTACTCGAGCGAGGTTAATGTAATTGATGAGTTATGCATGCGTGCGCAGGTACCACTATATTCTTCTGGAGATTAAGCTTGAGCATGGACTAGTAACCGTCTTAGACTCGAGACGGAAGATCCCAGCACCTATGCGGACATGACTGAAATGCTCAGCAAGTAAGTTCAATCGATCATTATCGCACCATATCGGCAACTTTTTGTTCATTTCCTGATATGTCAAGTAATAATAATTATTTTCTTTGTCTTGCAGGGTTTGGAAATAGTTCACCGCACAAGCTCCGGGACTGCCAAAGGAGCTGCGGTATGTATACCCGAAAGTAAGTACTATTGGCTAGCTAGTTGCGTGCATCTCCCGTTGATTCTATAGCTATACTTTCATCAATGCCATTTATAATGCTTCATTATAAGTTTGATTGACCTCTATTTCTCGTAAAGTGCTTGTGGCAGGAGGAAGGGAATGATTTCTGTGGATACTACGTGTGCGAGTTCATCCACAATGCGACTTTGAAAAACAAGCAGGGCTACTCTAGAAGACAATATGAAGTGCGTAAGCAATAATATTCACAATTTCATTTTATTACACCATCATTTCTGTTGAGTTTCATTCATATATATGTATTAATTAACCCCCTTCTTCAAATTAGACGTGGCAGATGCGGGATGAACTCCTAGAACCAGATCGCATGAAAAGCAATTCAAGAGGAATTGGCGGGATTCTTTCTTGAACACGTCATCAGTAAAGCCGGAGAATACCATGTGGAAGTTGATTTCAAATGCTAGGGGTTTGTAATTAAGAGATCTTATACATATTGTACATGTATGTAGCAAGTAAAAAACTTGTGGTTCGACCAATCTCTCGGAGAAGGAGAGGTCGATCGATGACTTCTCTCGGTCTGCATGACGAACTTTTGTACTGAATGGTTCTCTTGATCACTTATGTATATATACTACGTAGCGTCGACCAAGCACGGACATAAGAGAGGACACTTCTCTCTATTAATTAGCTAGCTAATTCAATATACGAAACACCTAAATTAACCCCTCAAAACCCCCAACCCCCCTCCTTTCAAAAAAACCCCCAGCCACTGGAATGCAGATGCATGGATGCCTTTTGGTCCCTGTTGGAGCCACCAACAGGGACCAAAGGACCCCTGACTGGGCTCGGCGCACCGGGCCACGTGGAGGCACATTGGTCCCGGTTCGTGTTTGAACCGGGACTAATGGGTGGAGGTATTAGTGACGACCCACTAGTCCCGGTTCATGAACCGGGACTAAAGGCCCTTACGAACCGGGTCTAATGGGTGGTTTTCTACTAGTGGAGTATCCAACGACTTCCGTTGAGGCGGGAGTAGCCTATAGAACCGGCGGTGTTCCTTGTCTGGTACCGGCTCTGCGTAACGTGCGCCTACCCAAGGACTTCAACGGACCTCGAAAGGTGCCGAATTACACGTCGGACTTTCAGCCCGTAGCTTCGATCGAAAGTTATGAGATGGCGATGGAGTTATTGGAAGTCAGCGATGTGGTGATGGCTAAGTACTTCACCATGATGTTAGATGGAACAGTCCGGTCCTGGTTGAAGGGTTTGCCACCCAATTCCATTAGTTCATGGGCAGAACTAAAAGCCCGCTTTATACAGAACTTCAACGACATTTGCAAGCAATCTATGTCGATTGTGGACTTGACAAATTGTAAACAGGAGGAAGGTGAATCTACGACTCATTGGGTACGCCGGGTCAGGGAGATAATACATTCATCTAACAAGATGGATGCCGGCTCTAAAGTCCTCATGTGAGAAGAATTGTCGTTTTGAGCCGCTGAGTCAGAAGCTGGGGTGCCTAAAGCGTGATTGCAATGATGGGAACGCTGATGGCGGCTTTAGTCAAATATGCCGATTCTGATAGTACCAAGGATCCCGCGTCTGATGAGGAAAAGACCGGAAAGGAAAGAAGAACGGCAATGAAAAGGGTCAGCAGCATAACCCGATGAATCAAGGAGGTAATAAGCGTAAGGCGGATAGTAACCCAGAGTTTGTGGCCAATGCCATTGCGCAAGGTAACAATCAGAAACGTAAGGTTAAGCCGCCTCGATCCGGCGGGTCAGGACCATCTCTTGAGTAGCTACTCAATGAGCCCTACCCGAGACACGGCACCAGGGAGCGGCCCGCCACACACCTGTGGAAAGATTGCGCAATCATGAACACGTTTAAGAATACGAACACCTTTGATGGCAATAATGGCGGTTCAGGGGCTGGCGGTTTTCATGGCCCGGGCGGCGGTTCAGGTTTCGGCTTTCAAGGACGTCAAGGCGGCTATAATCAACAGCAATCTGGTCAAGGAGAGCAGCAGCAGCAGCAGTCGGGTTATCAAAGCAATTAGAAGCAGTTGAATGGTGGGTAGTACCATGTGTTTACCACTAGCTTATGCAAACGCGACCAAAAGGCTCATAAGAGGGCCGTGATTGGTTGAGCCGGCAATTCCTCGTTACTTGAGGTGGTCAGAACAGCACATTGTATGGAGCAGAGAAGATCACCCTTCACGGGTCGATAATCCGGGCCGGTTGGCCTTGGTGGTAGCACCTCAGGTTGGTGGATATAAATTCACTAAGGTACTCGTGGACGGAGGTAGTAGCATCAATATCCTCTATTATGAGACCTTCGACGCATGGGGTTAACTGATAAGAATCTGAGGACATCCAACACTGTTTTCCATGGAGTGGTTCCTGGTAAGTCGGCTTACCCAGTTGGCAAGATTGAGATGGAGGTGGCCTTCGGAGATGAATATGATTCTAGGTCTGAGAAGTTGACATTTGAGGTGGTCAAAATCAGGAGCCCATATCATGCTCTGTTTGGGTGGCCGGCTTATGCTAAGTTCATGGCACGGCCATGTTATGTTTATTTGCAGCTCAAAATGCCAGGTCACAAGGGTACCATCACTGTGCATGGAAGTCGGAAGGTAGCGTTGGAATGTGAAGAAGGCAATGCGGCTTATGCTGAGTCTGCCTGTGCAGTGGAAGAGATCAAATTTTATCAAGATAATGTTGACCTAGCGGATATGACCTCCCTGAAGAAACCAACTACAGATCATGACCCAGCGTTGAAGTTTAAATCGGCTGCCGAGACAAAGTTTGTTGACTTTATCCCAGGTGACTCTTCTAAGCAATTCAGCATCAGCAGCAATTTTGATCCCAAATAGGAAAGCGCGCTCGTCGAGTTCATCTGTGAGAACCGGGACATCTTTGCATGGAAACCTTCTAACATGCCGGGTGTACCGAGGGAACTCGCTGAGCACACTCTCAATATTGATCCGAAGTATAAGCCGGTCAGGCAGTTTCTTCGATGTTTTAACGAAGAGAGACGGAAAGCTATTGGAGAGGAAGTTTCCCGGCTCTTAGCGGCCGAGTTTATTATTGAAGTTTTTCACCCAGAGTGGTTGGCTAACCCGGTGCTTGTCCTCAAATAGAATGGCACCCGTCGGATGTGTGTGGACTACACAGACTTAAACAAGGCTTGTCCGGCTGATCCCTTTGCTCTCCCCCGTATTGACCAAATCATTGATGCTACGGCGGGTTGTGAACGTTTGAGCTTTTTGGATGCTTACTCCGTTTGGGTCCTTCTGTTATGTATCTATGTTGTTTGGACTCAAGAGTGCTCAGGCGACTTATCAGCGATGTGTGCAGAACTATCTACACGATCAAATCAGGCATAATGTTCATGCTTATGTAGATGACATCATGGTGAAGTCCAGAGAGAAGGAAACCTTAATATCCGACTTGAAAGAAACCTTTGATAATCTCCTGGTTTATAAAATGATGCTTAACCCAGCCAAGTGTGTATTTGGTGTGCCTACAGGCAAGCTTTTGGGTTTTCTGGTATCAAACAGCGGCATTGAAGCTAATCCGGAGAAGATTAAGGCAATTACCTCTCTAGCTAAACCGGCGTGCATCAATGATGTTCAGCGACTGGCGGGTCGTGTTGCCGCTTTAAGCCAGTTCATAAGCCGGTTAGGTGGGAAGGCCCTACCGCTATATCAGATGATGATGATGACAGACACTTTTGTCTCGAGTGATGCTGCCGATGCTGCCTTCGAAGACTTGAAGAGACAGTTGTCTGAGCCACCAGTTCTTGCAGGTCCCATTGATAAAGAGCCATTGCTATTATACGTGGCTGCCAATTCGCGAGCCGTCAGCGTTGCCATCGTGGTGGTGTGTAAGGAAGCTGGCAAGGAGCATCCGGTTCAACGGCCGGTTTACTACATCAGTGAGGTGCTCATTGAGTCTAAACAAAGATATCCACATTGGCAGAAACTCGTTTACGGAGTGTTTATGGCCAACCGGAAGTTGAAGCAGTACTTTCAAAGTCATCCTATAACTGTGGTAAGTTCCACCCCTTTGGGAGACATCATCCAGAATAGGGAGGCCACCGGACGAGTTGCCAAGTGGGCTATCGAGCTTGGGCCTCATGGTTTGAAGTACATGCCACGTACTGCTAGTCTCAGGCCTTGGTGGACTTTATCAATGATTGGACAGAGTTGCAGGCACCCGGGGAGAAGCCAGATAACATATATTGTACTATTCGCTTTGATGGGTCCAGACAGCTAGAAGACTCGGGGGCTGGAGTTGTTTTAACTTCCCCTCGAGGTGACAAATTTTGTTATGTACTCCGGCTTATGTTTCTGTGTACTAACAATACAGCTGAGTACAAGGCATTACTCCATGGTCTCCGTATGTCCAAGGAGATGAACTTAAGCTGGGTAAGGTGTTTGGGCGACTCAGATCTGGTGGTTCAACTGGTGTCAGGCAAGTGGGATTCCAAGGATCCCCTTATGGCGGCTTATCGTCGTGAAGTAGATGTTGTGGCTGGTCACTTCAAGGGTTGTCAAGTGGAGCACATTGATCGAAGGAAGAATGAGGCGGCGGATGCTTTAAGACGGTTGGGATCTCAGTGTAAGCCGGTGCCGCCTAACACCTTTCTCGATATTTTACATAACCCTTCTGTCAAGGTGCCTACCGAGGAAGAACTAGCGGTGCCAGACCCGGAGGCACAGCTGGTGGCAGCTCTTCACGTTATCCTGGATTGGACAGTGCCATATTTGGCTTATATGACCCGGGGTGAGTTACCTGAGGATGAGACCTTGGCAAGACAAATTGTCAGGCGCTCCAAATCTATGACGATTGTTAATGGCGAGTTACATCACCTAAGCGTCACTGGGGCATTTCAACGTTGTGTGTCACCTGTAGAAGGCCAAGAAATACTCCATGAGATCCATGAAGGGGATTGTGGCCATCATGCCGGGTCAAAATCTCTTGTAGCCAAAGCTTTCCGTCATGGTTTCTACTGGCTGACGGCTCATGCTGATGTGGAGGATCTAGTCAGTAAATGTGACGGTTGTCAAAAGTTTTCACGACGAGCTCATGTGCCAGCTCAAGAGTTGAAGATGATTCCAATCACTTGGCCATTTGCAGTCTGGGGGCTTGACATGGTTGGACCTTTCAAGAGGTCTAAGGATAAAAAGACACATGTCCTGGTCGCAGTGGATAAGTTTACAAAGTGGGTGGAGGCAGAGCCAGTCAGTAAGTGTGATGCAGCCACGGCGGTTCAATTTATGAA
The DNA here is from genome assembly GCA_021437245.1 of Aegilops speltoides. Taxonomy (NCBI): domain Eukaryota; kingdom Viridiplantae; phylum Streptophyta; class Magnoliopsida; order Poales; family Poaceae; genus Aegilops; species Aegilops speltoides. The sequence goes on along the minus strand of CM038145.1, from coordinate 463,571,086 downwards.
AAAGGTGGTCTTTCATTTTGGTTTCCCACACAGCATTATAACTGATAACGGCACGAATCTCTTCAAGGGTGCCATGGAAGAATTCTGTCAACGATAGCATATCCGGCTTGATGTTTCGGCTGTTGCTCATCCTCAATCCAATGGTCAAGCAGAAAGAGCAAATCAAGAGATCCTGAAGGGTATCAAACCTCGGCTCTTTGTCCCCTTACAGCGGACTCCGGGTTGTTGGGTGGAGGAGTTACCTTCTGTGTTATGGAGCATCAACACTACACCTAACAGATCTACAGGCTACACACCTTTCTTTATGGTGTATGGTGCGGAGGCGGTCCTGCCAAGTGACATCCGACACGATTCACCCCGCGTGGCGGCTTATGTTGAGGCTGACAATGAAAAAGCTCGTCAGGATGCACTAGACTTGTTGGATGAGGAGCGAGACTTGGCAATAGCCTGCTCGGTGATTTATCATCAAGACCTGCGCCACTATCACAGCCGCCGGGTTAGGAGGAGGACCTTTCAGGAAAGCGATTTGGTGCTCCGGCTCATCCAGGATCAGTCTGACATGCATAAGCTATCCCCACCTTGGGAAGGACCCTTTGTGGTCAGCAAGAATTTGCACAACGGATCATACTACCTCATTGATGTTCGAGAGCACAAAGACTCACATAAATCGGAGGAGGAGACCAGCCGGCAATGGAATATTGCTCATCTCCGGCCTTACTATACTTAAGCCACCGGCTCTCATGATGTATATATTTTTTGACAATGTATATATTATATAAAGAAATGAAGCAGGACCTCTGTCCTTTTTTTACCCTCGAAGGTTTATGTGTCTTCTTTATCAGGTGGTGGAAACAACCAACAGGGAGCGGATCACATTTGAATCCGGCTTTCCCTTTGGTTTGGCTTATGATCATATCTGAATCTAGCAATGGTCACTTGGGGGCTTCTTGTTCAAACATAGGTCGTATTCGAACCAAAGAGAACATAGCTGTCGATACCCACTTGATCGGCATATTGCCAAACCCACTTGGGGGCTTCTTGATCATATTTGAATCACAGCTTAACCCCTTTGGGTCTGACGTGGATCGTATTCGAATCAGCGTCATTAAACAACACTTATGGTCACTTGGGGGCTTCTGTTCAAACATAGGTCGTATTCGAAGCAAAGAGAACATAGTTGTCGATACCCACTTGATCAGCATCGCCAAAGCCACTGGGGGCTATATGATCATATCCGAATCTTAGCTTAACCCCTTTGGAACAGTTTACTGATCGTATTCGAATCAGAAGCCTGTAAATGTTGTTCACCATCCAACAAAAGGATAAATTATTTTGATTATCTTGAGACCATCTTGAAAACATTATAAGATGGTTTTTTCTTCCGGTTTAATATTGATTACCCCAGGTTCTTAAGTGCCAGGTAAAGCATCATATGAGCCGGGGAGATTATCAAAGGGATCGCAGGTATGCTATTGTAATTATATTTAACAAATATAATCATAAACCAACCTGTTTATAATGTCTTTGGGTCATGTTCCTGGTTATCAATAATTTATGTAACCCCCGACGCGATAAACCGCCAAGGAAATTTTGCTTGTTTTATGTGCAGTATAAGGCAAACCAAATTTAAAGGTCAAGGAAACAAATGGTCAACATAAGCCAGAAACATATAGCGATGGCGGCTTACGAAAGTATTAAGCACCAGGAACATGCGCGAAGGCATGACAAACATTGAGAAGTTTTTACTACCCTATTACAAGACTTCCTGAGTCTGGATAAATGAAGCATTGTTTTTTGCAAAACTTCTAAAACGCCTTGCGGTTCACTCCTTCGGCGGGCTCGAAGACTGCGGGTTATCCTTCTCCGCCTCTCCGTCGGTTGCTTTGTCCTGGAAGGTTGATGAGGCGTAGTCAATGCCACTCAAGGCTTCAAACCCAGCCTCATCATCTATTAAACCGGCCGGGTCCACTTCAGGGGCAAAAGTATGCTTACGCGTTGGAGGGATCGGGCTGACTTGGTCATATGGAATGTTTGGAATTCTCCGGTTCTTGCTATCATAGCCCGGCGAATACTTGGTAAGATCAGTATCATTCCCAATAAGGGTAGCCAAGGGACGTACGACTTTGACACAGGCGGTGAAGGCATGATCATCAAATACAGTACCGTCCTCCTTCAGGCTCGGATATCCAAGAGCGATTTCAGCCAGGTCAAGCTCTGGCATCCATGCCTTAGCCCGGCTTAATGCGGCCACGGCTCCGGCTCTTGAAGATGCCCGCCTTAAATCCTGAATTCTCTGAGGTAGCACATCGAGATGCTTGAACACGTCTTGCAGAAGGTGGGGAGTGGTATTTGATAAGGCTACAATGGCCAAGGCATGTTGTGACCCGGAGTACAGCTGTTCCACTAAAGTGTAAACCGCCTTAAGCTTGATCAGCATGTTTTGCTTGAGGTTGGTACTCCTGGGTCCTGTGTGTTCACAAGCATAACAGTGAGCCGGAGGTAACTATTACAATAGTCATTGGAAGATTACAATGTTTGAGGTTCTGCACTGTAACTTACCGAAGATGGTTGACACCATTTGGGATATCTGCCGTTTTAAGTCGGACAGCTCGGTTGTTGCCTCTGCAAGAGATGCTTCTGCCGTCTCAGCCCGAGTCACCAGTGAAGCCTTCTCATTAGCCCAGGCTTTCTTCTCTAACTCGAATTTTTTCTTCAGCTTATCATTTTCAGAGACACTGAATTCAAACTTGGAGTTGGCCTTCTGAGTTTCAAGTTCTTGAGTTTTCAGCCGGCTTTTCGGATCAGCAAGCTCCTACTCAAATTGACTTATGGTGGCCTGCATTGATACCAGGTTATGGTAAGGATCACAGTAAGTAACATTCAAGTCCCAAGCATTTTTACAAGTACAGATACTTGGCACTTGGGGGCTAATGTATGTTAAAGAAAAAATTTTAACCTACAAATCCGGGTCATTCATATTAAGTCCCAAGCATTTTACAAGTAAAGATACTTGGCACTTGGGGGCTAATGTGTATCGCAAGTTCAAAGTATCATGCTATCACCGGGTTAAATATATTCTCTTCAAACCGGACAAACAAATAGTAAGTAGATTTCTAAGTCTACAGCATATTCATTCATAAGCAATAGACTTGGGGGCTGGTACAGTAAGTAAGATTCTGGAAAATAGCATAAGTTATACCTCAGATTTGTGCTGTATTTGTTTCACCATGTCAATTTCCAGGTCACGACTATTATGCACTTGGTTCAGATAGCCCGAGACTATATCACCAATGCTTAAGTGAGTATAGTCAGTGATGTCCTGCTTGGCTTTTCGACGTTCGGCAAGTTCTTCCTTGGTAGTGCATTTGGCAAGAACAGTAGGCAGCCCCGGTTCAACAAATTAACTTTTCAGAAATTCAACTTCCGGGTCAGTCGTCTTTGCCGGGCTAGGATCTTCCGGGTTATCAGAGTTGTGGATAGCATCTTCAGCAGGCAGGTCAGAGGTTGGCACCGGAATATCAGAAGCCGGTTCAGGCGGCGGCTGATGGGTGGAGCTGTCAGGAGCAGACGAGTCAAGCGCCTGTTCAGTGACAACCGGGTCTTGGGAAGGCTTAGTTTTCCTTGCCCTCTTGCTGGGCTTCACTTCCAGGCTGTCAATAAAGGTAGAAGGATGAATACTAAAGCATAAGTAAGGCAAAGCCTAAGTAAATAAGGTTACATTACCCGGGAGCCGTTTTGAAAGCCGGCATGTTTGAATTCATAGACTCGTCAGAGAAAGGAGAGGTATCCTGATAATTGGAGTCAGATGAATTGAGAGGTTGGCGAATCAAACCCGCCAAAGGTAAAACAGAACGTAAATCAGAGATAACCTCGGTCCGACGCTTCCTAGTTACATCGGGTAAGCCGGAGGAGAGTTCTGCGCCTTGATTGGCCCGAGTCCGGCTCCGGTTTTCAAGCTGTTGTTGCTTCAAAAGAAATTGAGGATCTTGATAAGCTAGAGGATGTGAAAATCTTACTTTCCGGGTCACCCTTTGGATCTTTTGCTTTGGCAAAGGCTCGGAGTCGGAGGAGATTATAGTTACCTCTTTGTCAACTGCTTGACTGTTCCCTATATCCTCCTGAAAGGATAGAATGTCAGTAAAATAACGACAAGGGAGTTAAGAAAAGTTAAAGGATTACCTCTTCATCATCCGAAGAAGTATCATCCAATTTGAATAAGTCGGAGGCGCTGGGTTTCTTCTTCTTTTAGGTTCTAGTTTTGGCGGCTTTCCTTTCAGTCTTTTTGGCTGTCATGGCTTGTTTTGCAGCCTCATGGTCATACTTGACCTTCCAGAAGTTATCATCGGCCTGTGGAAAAAGATAAGGAATTATGAGTACAAATAAGGTATAACATGATAAAGAATATTTATTAAGATTGATAACTCACTGCAGGGGCCGGGTTCTTCTTGCAGAAGGGAAGTAAGCTGAAGGCATTACTAGTTACAGTGCCCTCCTTCAGCAGTGACTGGGTTGTAGCGTCTACCACATCATCTGGTAAGTCATCAGGACTATGACGCAGTGGATCATCCTTCTCGCCCATGTAAGTACACATTAAGCCGGAACGGCGTCTTAATAGAAGTACTCGCCAGGTAACCCAGACTCGGACCAGATCGATGCCGTTTAAACCATTTCCTAAAAGAGCTTTGATCTTCTTGATGGTGGGATCGAGAGGCAGATGCTCGACAGCAATCAATTTATCCGCCAACGGATGATTGGACTCAAGGCGCAGGCGCGGAAGCCGGGCAGAGGGCTCTCATTAGCCGGTGAAGTGTCCTGACAATAGAACCAAGTTTGATTCCAATCTTTTGGATGACTCGGCAATTCAGCGTAAGGAAAAAGGCAATGCCTCCGTCGTTAAAAGGAGATGCCGCCAAGCTCAAGACTAGGCCCGTTTGCACGTTCATTCTGCTGGTTCAAGTAGACTTGGCTCCTCTCCCAGGTACACCTCGCAGAAAACTTGGAAATTGCAAATATTTGACACGGAATTGGGTCCAATGTCTTGAAGTCTAAGATCAAAGAAATTCAAAACTTCCTTGAAGAATTTTGAGCCGGGAGGGGCAAATCCCCGGTTCATGTGATCCGTAAAAATTATCACCTTCCCTTCTTTGGGTTGAGGCCTCTCTTTAGACAGGTCAGGGGCATGATAAGACATAACCTCCTTTTTTGGTAGATGGCCAGACTTCACAAATTCAGACATTTTACTCTTAGTGACTATGGATGGGACCCAATTGCAGGTCACAGGGGCCTTGGTTGCCTTAGGTGCCATGACAACAGTTGGCCTACGACAAAATAAGAAGTTCCGGTTCAATTTTAACCTGGGAGAAATATCGTAATTATTCAAGGTGGCAACTTAAGAAGGGGCCTAATGATATAAGGAAAACTATGCAACAGTATTTAAGCCGCCACAAGTATCACAAGCAGTTCAAATTTCTTAAGGTCATGAGAAGCAAGCAAGGTTCACAGTTCAGTGTCATTTATTTAAGCCTGCTACGTGGACATTTGTGTTTAAGGGTATTTGACAGAAGTAGTTTTTCGGGTGATACAAACAAGTTTCATAATCTGCTACTGTTATTTGAGATCAAAAAGCAGTTCTGATGAGAAAAAATTTTAGACCTAAGATTAACGGAGATGAAGCTCAATAGCTCTAATGGAGCCTCTGTGTAGCAGAAAGGTATCTATTTGCGTCCAAAATAGGTGCAGAAAATCTACCGCATCGGTTTTTACCATCTCCAAGATCAAGAAAAGCGGGGGTGATGGAATCTATGAAAGGGAACTGCTAAACAGCGAAGAACACGGAGAACTCAAAGGTCCTAATGTGGATCTAAGAAGCAAGAAAGAGAAGACTTACGGATGCAGGGTTGCAGCAGAGGTTCGTCGCGTTTCTCTGGTCAAACCAGGTTGATGAAGTGGCCAGTGTTGGTGAAGATGAGATCTGCGACGGCGGTGGCGGCAGAGCTCGAGCGACAGAGAAGCAGCGAGAGGAAGAAGACGACTAGAAGGAGGAGAATTGGAAGACCTAGGTCGCGCCTATTTATAAGGAAAGGATAACTAAGACGGCGTGAGTAACGAGGAGATAAGAGTTATTATCCAGCGGCACCGACGCCTCGGTTTTTGGAACAGTCAATAAAGGCAGAGATCCGTTGGAGAATATGGTGGAATAGAAAAGAATTTAAGAAAGGATGACGTCATGGCGGGTTAACACGGATCCAAGAGACGACATCATGGCGGGTTATAGAAAACCTTTTGCACAATTAGAAGACTGAAGATTTATTTTTTAAGGTATTTTAAGATTGACATGAACAGGTTCAAATCAATCTGGGGCCAAATGTTGGGGATATAACTATTTGTGTAAGCCGCCCAGGAGGGGCCGGTTACGCAAAGAAGACTCACCAGAGAGAAGCCCAAGACCAAGCATGAAGATGGCAGTTCAATAAAGGGCTTAAGGCCCACATGCGACTTAAGGCCCATTGTAGTAAACCGCCATAATGGCTTGACTTGTATCATAAGGTAGATTTAACTAGTCACCAAGCCAGACACTGTTTATAAGCCGGCCGGGACTCTGTAAGCCATAGGGCGTCAATCCGTGTATATAAGGGGACGACTTGCTGGCAGCTTAGGGCAAGAAACAAATCATCAAGAGCCGGGCATAGCGTATCTCGCTCCTCGGTCATCGAAACATCAATACCAACCCAACTAGACGTAGGCCTTACCTTCACCGTAAGGGGCCGAACTATTATAAACCTCTCGTGTCCTTTGTCCCGATTAACCCCTTCAAGCTTCCTAGTTGCGATGGCTCCACAACTAAGTCCTTTCACGAGGAAATCTGACGTGACAATTCCACGACAGCACCCATATTAACTCTTCGAGATATCTACCTCAGTTTCGATGTTTACTGCGACGCCTCTAGAAAAGGATTGGGGTGTGTACTCATGCAAGATGGCAAAGTGGTGGCCTATGCATCTCGCCAATTGCGACAACATGAAGGAAATTATCCTACTCATGATTTGGAATTGGTCGCGTGGTGCACGCTTTAAAAATCTGGAGACATTATCTGGTTGGAAAGAAGTGCCAGACATTCACCGACCATAAAAATCTCAAGTATATATTCACTCAGCCCAACTTGAATCTTCGACAGCGAAGATGGCTCGAGTTGGTTAAGGACTATGACCTCGGAATAAATTATCACCCGGGCAAAGCTAATGTGGTGGCTGATGCCCTCAGCCGCAAACCTGCCAACCTCAGTGCCCTAATGGGTTCCTTGCCTCCAGAGCTCTATGAAGAAATCATGCCGCTGAATCTGGTAATCGCCGACGCCCGTCTTACCAATATGTTGGAAGTCGCTCCTACTCTCGAAGAAGAAATCCGCAGAGCTCAAGCGGATGATAATGTGTTACGGATATATGTTCAGAAGCTGCACCAAGGGCAAGCACCTGATTTCACTATGGATCAGCAAGGTTCGCTAAGGTTCCGAGGAAGACGTTGCGTACCCAACCAAGACAGTTTGACGAAGAAAATATTGGCGGAAGCACATGAAGCACCATACTCAATTCATCCCGGTGGTACCAAGATGTACGAGGATCTTCGTCAGATATTTTGGTGGGATGGAATGAAAAAAGACATCGCGTATTTTGTGGCTTGCTGCGATATCTGCAATAAGGTAAAGGCAGAACATCATAAACCCGCCGGACTCCTCCAACTTCTGCTGGTATCCCAATGGAAATGGGACGATATTTGCATGGATTTCATCACCGGATTACCAAGGTCTCATTGAGGAAACGACGCGATATGGGTCATAGTGGACACTCTAACCAAGGTGGCCCACTTCCTACCTATCCGGACCACATACCGTGCAAATCAACTTGCACAGTTGTATGTATCAAGAATCGTCAGTCTGCATGGAGTACCCAAGACTATCACCTCTGACAGGGGATCTCTATTCACCTCCGCATTTTGGTCCCGACTTCATCAAGCCTTGGGGACCGCTTTGAAGTACAACACGGCTTACCATCCTCAGACAGATGGACAGACTGAGCGAGTAAACCAAATACTCGAAGATATGCTCCGGGCATGTACATTGGCCTAATGAACCAAGTGGGAAGACTGTCTGCCCTACGCCGAGTTTTCCTACAACAACAATTTCCAGGCCAGCTTAAAGATGCCACCCGATGAAGCCCTGTATGGCCGGAAATGCCGCACCCCATTAAATTGGTCTCAAACCGGAGATAGACGTATTTTCGGGACTGATTTAATGCTCGAAGCAGAGAAGCAAGTCAAGGAAATCTAAGACAGACTGCAACTGGCCAAATCCAGACAGAAGAGCTACTATGATGCCAAACATCGCTCGATCAGCTTCAACCCAGAGAACACGATATATCTCTGAGTCACCCCTATGAAAGGAGTCAAGAGGTTTCAGACCCGAGGAAAATTGGCACCCAGATATATCGGTCCATTCCCCGTCATGGCCAGAGTCGGAACAGTTGCCTACCAGTTGGAGTTGCCACGGGAATTGTCAGAAGTACACAACGTGTTTCACATCTCATAGCTAAGAAGATGCATCTCACCAACAGAGAAAAGGACTGATATGTCAGAGATAGAATTGGCTAAGGATCTGACTTATGGAAAAGCTAGTCTGAATATTGGATCAGACAGAAAGGATCACTCGCAGCAAAGAGATAAGATTTTACATGGTTCAGTGGGAGCATCACACCGAAGAAGCGACCTGGGAAAGAGAGGAATTTTTAAGGACTGCATACCTAGAATGGTTTTCCCAAGCAACTGAATCTCGAGGATGAGATTCATCCTAAGTGGGGGAGGTTTGTGACATCCCGGATTTTGCCTTCTCCCTTTTTACCGGACTTGCCGTCTTTCTCTTTCCGGACTTGGTTTTCATCGTGGTTTTGCCCTGATTTGATTTGGATTCTTGGATCAATTCTTATGGACTTGTCACTTGGGTGTATCCTTGCTTTTCACCCAAGTGGCCTATCTACCTTATTCCTCCCAAAAAAGCCCAAAATAATAAAATGAATATTTTTCCTAAAAGGAAAATATTCATTTTCTTCTCTGAAGTTCATTTCAGAACTTTGTGCTCCAAAGCAACCTCAATTTTTCTTGCTCAGAAAAATCTGAGATAATTCCAAAATATTCTTAGGACCATGGCACATCTTCCCATGCAAAAAATATTGCATCACTTTGTGTAATATTTTTGCTGTAGAAAATCTTTTCACTTCTTGACCAGAAATGCACTTTGTACAGCAAGTGCATTTTTCCTTAAGCTTTTGGCATTGATCTTTCTTGAGCTTAAACACCCTCCTAAGAAAACCTAAACCCCAGGAGATCAACCCTAATGGCCTTCTAGAAGGTGACCAAACTTCACAACCAAGTTTCTGACCAAAAACTTGCCAGCTTGGTAGAGTCACGTCTGGTCGGCCTGGGTATGATCCATCACCTCCCCTAGACTAAACACTGCACGGTTGAGAGCGTAGACAAGGTTTGGCCGCTCCTGGGCATCGTTTTGACCATGCCAGCCTGGTGACCCCGCGTGGACACGGTGGCTGGCATGCGTCTCGACGCGCTCTGGCTGGCGCCTTGCGCTCTATTTTGCGCGTGCACGTTCCAGCGCTCGCCTCCGACTACCGCAATGTGCCACAACCCTCGACCCTTCACCCATGACCCCTCCCTGGTGCTCGCCAACGCCGGAGCCGCTTCAGCAAGCCAGTCCAGTGGCGGCCAAAATGGCACAGTGCACGTGTGTGCTTGTCCCCATCTCCAACCGCCTCATGTGCTCGTCCGCGAGCGTGGGGAAGCGTCGGCGTTAACGCTGCACCCTGTCCCCTCGCGTTGGAGCCTCTCGTCAACGTTCGCCGCGTGTCGAAAATGCTCCGGCGGTGACACGCCCCCCCCCCCTCTTGCTCCGGCTATATAAAGCTACCCCGACTCGAATCCTGGCAACGCACCACTCCACATAACCACCACGAACACGTAGAATGATCACAGTTTGGTCATGCAGGCCTCTGGCCGTCGCCCCGACCCGAGGAATATGACGATCCCCACAGGCTAGTTGCCGCTCTCCAGGGCCTCTTCAGCTCAAGCAGCTGCTTGGGCAGGGCCTTGATGGTCTGCTGGAGCTGCCTGGACCCCGCCAAGCCCTCGGAGCTGCCTCTAGCCTCCGTCTTCCACCTCTCCGGCGAACCCCGTCCGCCACCAAAGCTTGCGAGCTCGAATGCGACCAGCTCCGTCCACCTCTCGCCAAGCTACGGGTACAGGAAGGTGCGACGCGAGCCCCACTTCCAATATATCCCTCTAGCCTAGCACCAAACCCCCTCGTCGCCGGCGTGAGCTCCGGCGAAACGTTGCCCCTCCTCTGATCTTGATCCCGCTCTCTCTCCTGACTAGTGGGGCCCAGTGTCCGCCTCACCAATCGCGCCCAAAGCGGTACGAGGTGAGGCGCACTCCCACTTTACGCTTTCGACGTCACCCCCACCCCCCCAGGAATTTCTGTTTAATTCAAATTTATTCAGAAATTTGACCAAACTTTGACAAGCCATAACTTCTAAACCACAAGTCCAAATGAATTAATTCTTTTTGCATTGTATTTGTTACAGAAAGCTCTAAGAGCACACCAAAAGGTGGATTTTTCCATACTTTATAGAATTTTTGGTGATTTTCAGAAGGTGTTTTGACATTTATCTTTGTGGTTTTTAAATATTTTCAGAAGGAGGATCTTGCCTTGAAACTAACTAGGAGGAGTGTGACCCTCCTCTGCACTAAGGCAAGCCAAAGCATCATTTGAATGGTGTTATTTCAATATCTATGATTTTCTTCTTAAATATGAGCCTTTATTTGTATTTAAATTTGATAAATTAATATGGTTAATTGTTAGTTGTTTTGTGATGATTGATATGCTTTTTTTAGCTTCTGGTTGAGTTCATAGAATTGTTTGGCTAAGTAGAGTAAGATCTTGCACTAGATATTTTGTTATGGAAGGTTAAGGTAGATATTTTTGCTAGTAACAGTTTTCAACTTAATCATGAACTAATAAAAATATTGTTTGTAGATAAAAATGATTTACAACCAGAGAAGTTTCTGATCTTAGTAGTGCAACTTAGTTATATTGCTTGTTTTGATCCATGCTTAAGAGGTGCTTGCTCTGTGAGACGAGTAGTTGCATGGTTTCCTGTATGATGCCATGTTAGTAATAAAAAGTTTTTCTAAAAGTTAATACTTGATTAAGTTCAACCTGAATATGATGTTGATCACATCATGGTGCCACTGAATCGGGTTTTTAATTCAGTGCGACCACATTTACCTAATGGTAAGGTCTTGATTCGGTCCTTTGTCGTGGATCTCACAAGTGCCTCCCGCGAGGGAAGGTTATGGGCGTGCATACCCTGGACCGGTAGGCATACATAACCTTGTGTGCTCGTTTTGTTGTTATGGTACCTTGTCCCCGTTTGGGACCGTTTTGCCACGACGGTGGCCGTCGGTATCTTTGGTAGACACGGGGCCACACAAGACCTGGCCCTAAGAGGGAGATGGTCGGAGTGGCCGGGGAGACTGCATGGCAAAGGGAGGGTTTCGTCGGAGTACTTTGGTCCACCCGAATGGGAGTGCGAGGCCATGTATTCCGTAGTGTGGGTAAAGTGCGCTACCTCTGCAGCGTGTATTTAATCTATCGATAGCCGCGCCCTCGGTTATGGGCAAGACTCGGGAGTAAGTCACACCATGGATAACCTTTTTTAATTAATCTTGCAAACTTCTATAATTAATCTTGCAAACTAGTAATTGACTCGGGAGTAAGTCACACCATCAGGAGTGATTGGTTTCAGGTGTGACCCCGGTGTGGTCACCGTTTGGTTACGGGGTAACCGTCTGGTAAGCGAGTCCGTGTGACTCGGTGCGTTATTTGGTTGCTTTGCATAACTGTGCATTTGTAGTAATTTCTTGCATTAATTTAACTTGATTATTTATCATGATATTGTCTGTCATCGTGCTTATGTTTGTTGTGAGCTTGCAAGTACATTCAATGTACTGACCTGGCGTGTGATGCCAGCTATTAGGCAAGTTGATTCGCATTGGAGCGCATCTTTTGTCTATTCCGTGTCAACGTCGGTGTCCCTGTGCCATGGAGTTACGCTACGTCGTTCTTCCGCTGCCGCGTAGTTTCATGTGATCGAGGCCCCAGCCATGTTAATTAAATAATGTACATACTGTCCAGCAGCACCGTGTGTGCCGCTTGGCCTCGAATATCAATGTAATATAAGACCTTTGTACCACGCTAGTATCAATAAAGCGGTTATTTCTATACCATGTTGTTGTGTATTGCCAAAAGACTCGATCTCTGGGCTGGCAATGCAGGGTAAACCGGTTGCTCTGAACCGGGGTGCCACAGAGGAGCAGTCAGGTGCCTCCCCCCGATGGCCTGCCGAGGCCTCAGGAGCTCCAGCCTCGGGAGCCGCGAGCTGCGTCCCCCCAACGACTATCGCCTCAGGGCAGGCTTCACGAGCTCCGAAGGATGACGCTTCGGGAACCGTGTGCGGCGCCGGTGCCATGACACCCGAGCCTCCAGCCTCAAGCGATGCTTGCCCCCCTGCACCCACTCTTGGGGAAAGATCGGTGCTGGCAGCGAGGAAGGGAGCCACGGCAATAGGATTCTCGCGACGCCCCGCAAGGCGGACTGAACGCAACCCCCATTCGTCGAAGAGAGGCATCTGTCTCGCGAACTCAGCCCTGTTCGAGCAGATATACAGGAGGCTACCCCTGTGCCGTATATCGCCCGGCGAGGGGTTGCCAGTCAAAACCTCAAGCACCGTCTTTAGTGTTTCGGGTGCTAGTTCCATCTCCTGAATCCTCATGCGGTCCTGTTTGCCGATCAGGGCCCACATCAGGCGGGGATGGCACTGGAGAGGAGCAACGCGATACCGGAGGAACTCCTTCACCACCCGGGGCGCGGTCACGCCAAGATTTCTCAACCTCTTAAGTCGGAACTAGACAAAGGAGAGCCGAGGGCTCACAAGTCTCTCATGGCCCCAACCGGAACTGGAGACAGCGGGCAACGACGGAGGCGAGAGCAGGGGGCTGAGCACTCCGACATTCACATACAGCCACCGCGCCCGGAACCCACTCATGGACGGCGGGAGCTCAAAATCAATCCCCGAGGCGGCCGTCTCCGCCACGGCCTGGAAGCTGGCGCACCCCGAGCACTACAAGGGGTCGGTCAGGTGCAGCGAGAAGTGGCGCAAGAGGGCAACAGAAGGAGCAATGCCCACCATTGCTTCGCAAACAAAGGCGAAAATGGCAAGAAGGGTAACGGATTGAGGATCAAGATGCATCATATGGATCTGATAATGGGAAAGCACCGCATTGAAGAAGGCGGAGAAACAGGGAACTAGGCCAGCCCACAGGGCATCGACGAAGAATCAGACCTCAGTGACTGTCCTGTCAATGGAGGCATGGGACGCAGGCCAAGCCATCGTCTTTCCGCACTCATTGAAGCTGGAAGCGAGCGTAGGGTAGACCTTGCCCAGGGCCTCCAGGTTGGCACCAGCGACCGGCCGACGGCGGGCTCGATTGTCGGGGACGAATTGGTTGAGGACAGGGGCTTCTTCCCCTTCTCCTTGCTAGTTGGCGCCATGGCAATGGTGGGAGCAGAGTTCAAGTCAGATTGGGAGCGGAAGCAGAGATTCGAGGGAGAAGGGGGAATAGGAAGCACCCTGCCAACAAGGAGGGAATAACTGTGTAAGGCGCCATGGCCGCCTAGCGAGGCAGATATTGGAGCAGCATGGGGAAGCGGAGGCGCCCATGTCCAATCAGTCGCCACACGTCGACCAAGGTCAGAGGCTGTGGGGCCATGGCGCCCAAGACTTGCCCTTTGGCTTCATTGCTAAGCTGGCACGAGCGTGCCTTGGGCCCTGGGGCTACTATCGGTGTTCTGGGATCGGGGGTCCCCAGACTTGCCTGCCTGCGGCCTGCAGCGTGGCTCAACCAATGGCCCAGTACGGCCCATCCTCATCAATCAACAATCAAGACCCTCATGAGGGGCCAAGCATCACGTGGCGGACGATGCAAGGCCTTCTCAGGGGCAGCCTCACCGGGCAGGCTTGCAAGGAGGCGGGGAGATCAAGGCAAGGGGTACCTCGCAAGGTGCCCATGACACAAGGCATGACGACCAAGGCCAGGCGGGCGCCAGGCGAGCGACAGCCCGCTCAGTGTCCTTGTTTCTTCTTTGGTGCAAAGGGGGCAAGCGCAGGCGCGGAGTACCTAGGCATCAGGCAAAGGTTTCCTTATCGATGCAACGAGACCAAGACCAGCAGGACGGCAGGACGGAGGTCACCGTGGAGCCCAAGATGGCGTCACCACCAGAGCCTTTGGTAAGCGAAGACCACCTTTAGTCAGGATAGCTTGTACTAGTTGTCCCCTTTCGAAATGGTCGTTGTTGGATCCCCTCCTGCTCAATATTTAGGAAGAGGACCAGGGTGTAACGCCCTGGATTCGATGCGCCAGGTGTCTGCCAGTTATTCGCCGTCGTTGCCATGTCATTTTCTTGCGTGTTGCACTTTGCCATGTCATCATCTGCATTTTATCATGTCATCATGTGCATTTCATTTTGCATTCATGTTCGTCTCATGCATCTAAGCATTTTCCCCGTTGTCCGTTTTGTAATCCGGCGCTCCTATGTCATCCGGCGTCCCCTTCTCGCCTCTCTTCGTGAGCGGGTGTTAAACTTTCTCGGAATGGCCCGAGGTTTGCCAAGCGGCCTTGGTATAGCACAGGTAGACCGCCTGTCAAGTTTCGTGCCATTTGGAGTTCGTTTGGTACTCCAACGGTTAACCGGGTAACCGCAAGCCCTCTTTGAGTTGCAGCCCAACACCCCTTCCAAAGTGGACCAAAACCCATCTAAGTCACCTCCATGCTCTCGGTCGTTCGATCACGATCGCGTGGCCGAAAACCGCTCCTCATTTGGACTCTCCTAGCTCCCTCTACCTATAAATTAGCCCCCTCCCCCGAAATCTCGGGCAAACCCTAGCTTTCTTCCACCTCCGCGCGCCGGACATGTCCACCCCGCCGCCGGACATGTCTGCGCCGCCCCCGCGCCCAATCGGACGCCGCCACCTGTCCTCCCGCCGCCGTTCCCCACCACGCACAAGAGGTCCGAGGGCCCAGATCCGCCCGCCTGGGCCCGGATCCGCGTCCAGCGCCCGCGCTGCTGCCCGCCGCGTTTCTCCCGACCGCTCCGCCCGCCGCCCGCCCGGCCTCGCCGCCTTCCGCGGGCAGCTGCTGCCGTGCCCCCTCTGCTCCGCCTGACGCGCCGGCCTCCCGCCTCGCCGCCGCCCGCCGCAGCCACAGAATGCCCGCGCTGCCACGGCCCGCCGTGGCAGCGCCTCTTCCTCCGCCGCCGAGGCCACCGTGACGCCTCCCGTGCTCATCGGCCGGACTGCCCCATACGCGCCGCCCGCGTCGTCCCCTCATTGAGCACCACCGAGGGCCGGATCCGGCGAGATCCGGCGCCCTCAGCTAGTCAACGCCGCCGCCAGATGGGACCCGCCCGTCAGCCTCACCATGAGGACATGTCCGCCTGACCCTAGACATGTCCGTCCAGTCAGCCCCGAGGTCATTTTTTTCCTAAGTCCCGAATCTGCTACATAATCATGCCATGTTCAGCATGCCGTATCTCTGCATCCGTACATCTGTTTTGCGCATGTAATATGTCAAATTGTTCGTCTCGACGAGTACTTCATTTAATTCCATTGCATCATTTTCATTTGAGCTCATCTTGATGCCCAAAATGCTGTCGGAAGAGTGCATGTTGATGTTAATCTGCTGAAACTGTTATAACTTGCTCTTTTATCATTTTTGCCATGATTGATGTGTGCATCCTATGAGGTTGATGTCTACATGTATGATGATCCATGCTATGCCATCTTTCCAGGGGTGCCAACCATGTATTTTTGTGAATTGTGTGCTGAGTGCATCAAACTTGTTAAGTAGGGTAGTTGCTATTGCTGTTTTCCTGACAGATTCTGTTATATTTTGTTGCTATATAAACATGCCTCTACTAATCATTCTATGCATAATCTGGAGATGCTCTATAAACATGTTTTGATCTACATGTCTTGCTCTATCCATTCATGACCTTGGTTACAATTATAGCCTGCTGGAACATGTTGTTATCTTGCTCTAAAGTTTGCTAGATGATGTTGCTGTCAGCTTGTTTACATTAAGTTCACTAGTTCCCATGTGTTTTGCTAGTGATCCATGCACCCTATGACTTTGCTCTTGCCATGCTTAGCTTCATAAACATGTCCTATTACTGTTGGTTTCCTTTCCATGCCATGTATTGCTCTGTGGTGAGTGGTTCAAGCTCACCAACATGCCTACTTATTGTTGTTCCTGCCATGTATGAATCTGTAATATAACTTGCCATGTTTACATGGATGCCATCATATTTTTCGTGCCCTTTTGGCTCATGATCAGTAAGGGTCTTTTGTTCTATGCATTTAGTAGTATCATGCCATGCCTTTGTTTGCCATGATAAGTTCCTGTAACATGTTGTTTGATAGCTCTAAACATTGCAACCTAATTTTATTTCTGCTAAAGTCTGAAACTGTTATTATTTACAATCTTCCCATGTCCTTTTGAGCATGTTCTAGTTGTTTCTGGAGTTAGCTCAGTGTTCATGTTTTGTTATGATTTACCTGTACTTCATGCCGATGCCTTTTGTTATTATGTTGGGATGTTGTACCTTGTTGTTTTGATGCTTGTAAAATGCCTAGTTGCTGTTATGGACAAATTGTTGCTATAACTTGTATAGTGTGCATGTGTTGAACCATTGCTCCATTTTGAGTGTGTTCTATATGAAACTTGCTTGATTTTGCATTTAGCTTCGTATTATCATGTTGCATCCTTGTTTTGGCGTGTTTGCTTGATGTTTGGGTGCATTTTGCATCAATGCCATGTTCAACTTGTTTTGCTCATATCTTCTAGGCCGTAGCTCCGAACTAAATGAACTTTATATGTAACTTGACTAGAATTTCGTGTAGATCATCTTGGTGATCTTTAACTTGCTGTTTAACAACTTGAACATAAGGTTTATTCAGATCTGGACCAATTTCGAAATTTGCATATGAGGACTTACCGGAATTGTTATATGTTGTTCCCGGCCTCATTTAAACTTGCCTTGATGTGTTGTTCTTGTTTGCATCATCTCTTGCCATGAGTAGCCTCATCTAGCTTTCTCATGCATCATGCTTGTTGTGCATCATGTCTTGTCTATGTGTGGCGTGTTTACCTATGTTGTGTGCTTCTTCTCGATAGTTCCCGTTTCGTTGCGATCGTGAGGATTCGTTCGTCTATGTGTGGTTCATCTTCGTGGCTTCATCTTCTTCATGGACTCGTTCTTCTTCCTTGCGGGATTTCAGGCAAGATGACCGCTACCCTGGATCTCACTACTATCATTGCTATGCTAGTTGCTTTGTTCTATCGCTATGTTGTGTTACCTATCATTTGCTCTTCAAGCCTCCCAAATTGCCATGAACCTCTAACCTTTGACACCATTCCTAGCAAACCATTGCTTGGCTATCTTACCGCTTTGCTTAGCCCCTCTTATAGCGTTGCTAGTTGCAGGTGAAGTTGAAGATTGCTCCATGGTGGACATGGTTTATGTTGGGATATCACAATATCTCTTATATTATTAATGCATCTATATACTTGGTAAAGGGTGGAAGGCTCGGCCTTTTGCCTGGTGTTTTGTTCCACTCTTGCCGCCCTAGTTTCCGTCATACCGGTGTTGTGTTCCTGGATTTTGCGTTCCTTACGCGGTCGGGTGATTTATGGGACCCCCTGACAGTTCGCTTTGAATAAAACTTGTCCAGCAAGGCCCAACCTTGGTTTTACCATTTGCCTCACCACCACCTACTTTTCCCTTGGGAGTCGCTCTCTCGGGGGTCATCTTTATTATAGCCCCCCCCCCCCCGGGCCAATGCTTGTCTAAGTGTTGGTCCAAACTAGAGCACCGTGCGGGACCATCCCTTGGCAACTTTGGGTTACGTCGGTACCTGTACGCTTAGCTTATCCGGTGTTGCCCTGAGAACGAGATATGTGCAGCTCCTATTCGGATTGTCGGCGCATCGGGCGGTCTTGCTGGTCTTGTTTTACCATTGTCGAAACGTCTTGTAAACCGGGATTCCGAGTCTGATCGGGTATTCCTGGGAGAAGGTCTATTCCTTTGTTGATCACGAGAGCTTGTCATGGGCTAAGTTGGGACACCCCTGCAGGGTATAAACTTTCGAGAGCCGTGCCCGCGGTTATGTGGCAGATGAGAATTTGTTAATGTCCGATTGTAGATAACTTGACACCAGATCCGAATTAAAACGCATCAACCGCGCGTGTAGCCGTGATGGTCTCTTCTCGGCGGAGTCCGGGAAGTGAACACGGTTTCTGGGTTATGTTTGACGTAAGTAGGTGTTCAGGATCACCTCTTGATCATTGCTAGCTTCACGACCGTTCCTCTGTTTCTCTTCTCGCTCTTATTTGCGTTGGTTAGCCACCATATATGCTTAGTCGCTGCTGCAACCTCACCACTTTACCCCTTCCTTTCCCATTAAGCTTTGCTAGTCTTGATACCCATGGTAATGGGATTGCTGAGTCCTCGTGGCTCACAGATTACTACAACAATAGTTGCAGGTATAGGTTATGCGATGATCTTGACGCGAGAGCGATGCTTGCTTGCTTGAGTTCATCTTCTGCTTCTTCTTCGATCAGGGGATAGGTTCCAGGTCGGCAGCCTGGGCTAGCAGGGTGGATATTGTTTGAGTTTCTATTTGTGTTTCATCCGTAGTCGGATGGTGCTCTTATGTATTGTGATGTTGTATTCGTGTGGCTTTGTATGCCTTATGTATGTATCCCCATCTATTATGTAATGTTGATGTAATGATATCCACCTTGCAAAAGCGTTCCAATATGCGGGTCTATCCTGGGTGGGACCTTCGAGTTCCTTTTGGATAGGGTCGCATATTGGGCGTGACACAGGGCCTCTATAAATAGGGCTATCCATCTCATCTAGAGGGCATCTGATCTAGACGGATCGATTCCCCCTCAAGCACACCACAAAGCACAAGAACACCTCTCCTCCTGAGGCTGTTCTTCCCCCGTACTGTTCATCATTAGCCCAAGAGGCAATCCACCACCACACACAGGAGTAGGGTATTACACCACAACGGTGGCCCGAACCTGTATAAATCTTGTGTCCCTTGTGCTGTGAGTTCATCGTGCTAGCTTAGAAATCGCGACGCGGCTAAGGGCGTGTTTCGGTTGGGAGAGATCTTCGTGCGCACCCCAGTGTTCGAACCTTAAGGGTTTTGTCGGAACCCGATATCTGACAAGGGCACTACTGGGACACAGCCTAGACTACGATGCACTATGAACTCCGACTCCTGGTATGGCTTTTCCTGAAACTGGCATGATATGTTAGGTGTTGAATGTACTCACTACGTCACAACAAACAATAAAACAACAGGATATTTAAGCGAGTTATATTCAAGAACATGGCATACTGCTCATGAAGTGTAGGTTCTTGCAACACATGGTCCCTCTGACCAGCTGTAGGATCGAAAGTAGGTCTAGAGGGGGGTGATTAGACTACTTGACCAAATAAAAATGTAGCCTTTTCCCAATTTTACGTGTTGGCAGATTTTAGCAACTAGTACAAGTCAAGCAATCAACCTACACATGCAATTCTAAGTGTATAGCAGCGGAATGTAAAACACTGAACATGAAGGTAAAGGGAAGGGTTTGGAGAAGGCAAACGCAATGTTGACACGGAGACTTTTGGTGTGGTTCTGATAGGTGGTGCTATCTTCCATCCATATTGATGGAGACTTCAACCCACGAAGGGTAACGGTTGCGCGAGTCCACGGAGGGCTCCACCCACAAAGGGTCCATGAAGAAGCAACCTTGTATATCCCACCATGGCCATCGCCCACGAAGGACTTGCCTCACTCGGGTAGATCTTCATGAAGTAGGCTATCTCCTTGCCCTTACAAAGTTCTTGGTTCAACTCCACAATCTTGTCAGAGGCTCCCAAGCGACACCTAACCAATCTAGGAGACATCACTCTCAAAAAGGTAATAGACGGTGTGTTGATGATGAACTCTTTGCTCTTGTGCTTCAAATGACAGTCTCCCTGATGTCTACTATGCAACCTCTTTCTTGTAGACTTGTGTTGGGCCTCCAAGTGCAGTTTTGTAGGACAGTAGAAAATTTCCCTCAAGTGGATGACCTAAGGTTTATCAATCCGTGGGAGGTGTAGGATGAAGATGGTCTCTCTCAAACAACTCTGCAACCAAATAACAAAGAGTTTCTTGTGTCCCCAACACACCCAATACAATAGTAAATTGTATAGGTGCACTAGTTTGGCGAAGAGATGGTGATACAAGTACAATATGATGGTAGATATGGGTTTTTGTAATCTGAAAATATAAATACAGCAAGGTAACAAATAGTAAAAGTGAGCATAAAGGGTATTGCAATGCTTAGAAACAAGGCCTAGGGTTCGTACTTTCACTAGTGCAAGTTCTCTCAACAATGATAACATAATTGGATCATATAACAAACCCTCAACATGCAGAAGGGTTGGTGATGACGAAGATCGAAGATCTCCCTCACCGGAGCCCCAAACGGACTCCAGATCTGGCCTCCCGATGAAGAACATAAGGTGACGGCGGCTCCATCTCATGGAACATGGTAATTCTTTCTCCCTCATTTTTCTGGAAAATTTTGATTTTATACCGTCGGTTTCAGGGTCTGTGGGGCCAGCAGGTGGGGACAACCCACCTAGGCGCGCCTGGGGGGCAGGCGTGCCCTGGTGGGTTGTGCTCACCCAGGTGCCCCCTCCGATGGTTCTTGGCTCCCGAAATTCTCTTTTATGGTATAAAATATCCTCGCAAAGTTTCGTTCCATTCTGAGAACTTTTATTTCTGCACAAAAACAACACCATGGTAGTTCCCCTGAAAATAACATCAGTCCGGGTTAGTTTCATTCAAATCATGCAAATTAGAGTCCAAAACAAGAGGAAAAGTGTTAGGAAAAATAGATACGTTGGAGACGTATCAACTCCCCCAAGCTTAAACCTTTGTTTGTCCTCAAGCAATTCAGTTGATAAATTGAAAGTGAAATGGAAAAACTGTTATGAACTCTGATGTCTACTGCACAACCTTCTTCTTGTAGACGTTGTTGGGCCTGCAAGTGCACAGGTTTGTAGGACAGTAGCAAATTTCCCTCAAGTGGATGACCTAAGGTTTATCAGTCTGTGGGAGGCGTAGGATGAAGATGGTCTCTCTCAAACAACCCTGCAACCAAACAACAAAGAGTCTTTTGTGTCCCCAACACACCCAATACAATGGTAAATTGTATAGGTGCACTAGTTCGGCGAAGAGATGGTGATACAAGTGCAAAATAGATAGTAGATAAGAGTATTTGTAATCTGAAATAATAAAAACAGCTAGGTAACTAATGATAAAAGTGAACGTAAACGGTATTGCAATGATAGGAATCAAGGCATAGGGTTCATACTTTCAGTAGTGCAAGTTCTCTCAACAATAATAACATAGATAGATCATATTACAATCCCTCAACAGGCAACAAAGAGTCACTCCAAAGCCACTAATAGCGGAGAACAAACGTAAAGATCATGGTAGGGTACGAAACCACCTCAAAGTTATTCTTTCGGATCAATCTATAAAAGAGTTCGTACTAGAATAACACCTTAATACACAAATCAACCAAAACCCTAATGTCACCTAGATACTCCATTGTCACCTCAAGTATCCGTGGGCATGATTATACGATATGCATGACACAATCTCAGATTCATCCAACCAACACAAAGTACTTCAAAGAGTGCCCCAAAGATTCTACCGGAGAGTCAAGAACGTGTGCCAACCCCTATGCATAGGTTCATGGGCGGAACCCGCAAGTTGGTTACCAAAACATACATCTAGAGGCACGTGATATCCCATTGTCACCACAGATAAACACGGCAAGACATACATCAAGGGTTCTCAAATAAAGACTCAATCCAATAAGATAACTTCAAGAGGGAAACTCAATTCATCACAAGAGAGTAGAGGGGGGAGAAACATCATAAGATCCAACTATAATAGCAAAGCTTGCGATACATCAAGCTCGTGTGAAGTCGAGAACACGAGAGAGAGAGAGAGATCAAACACATAGCTACTGGTACATACCCTCAGCCCCAAGGGTGAACTACTCCCTCCTCGTCATGGACAGCGCCGGGAAGATGAAGATGGCCACCGGTGATGGATTCCCCCTCAGGCAGGGTGCCGGAATGGGCTCCCGAGAGGTTTTTTGTGGCCACAAAGGCTTGCGGCGGCGGAACTCCCGATCTATCTTGATTTCTGATGGTTTTAGGGTACGTAGGCTTATATAGGCGAAAGAAGTCGGTCGGGAGGTGCTCGAGGGGTCCACGAGATAGGGGGCCACGCCCGGTAGGGGGGGCCCTATCTCTTGGGCTCCTCGAGGGTCTTCTGGCTTGATCTCCAAGCCTCCAGGATGATATTATTCCAAAAAATCATGCTACCGAAGGTTTCATTCCATTTGGATTCCGTTTGATATTCCTTTTCTTCAAAATACTGAAACATGCAATAAAACAACAATATGGGCTGGGCCTCCGATTAGTAGGTTAGTCCCAAGAATGATATAAATGTGTAAATAATGCCCATAAACATCCAAAAGGGGTAATATAATAGCATGGAACAATCAAAAATTATAGATACGTTGGAGACGTATCAAACTCTTTTGCTCTTGTTTGCATAAATAAGCTTAAGCAGCACCCAAGTTTTCAGCCAACATTATAACTAACCATGCCGACAATAACTCTTAAAAATTATATTAACTCATATCAATGACATAATCAGCTAGGGAGCAATAATAACATATCTCAAACAGCAACATGTTATCAAAACAACCATGATATAATATGACAATAGTGGTATCTCGCTAGCCCTTTCGGAGACCGCATAATATAAATGCAGAGCACCTCCATAGTTCAAGCAGCGACTAAACATTGTAATTCATGGTAGAAAAGATCCGGTCATGATGCACCCAACATTAGCTACACAAAATGCATCAGCATGAAAGCAGTGCTCTCAGGTTCTGGCGCTTATTTTAGAAGGTGACGACACAACACAAAAGTAAATAGATAGTCCCTTCGCAGATGGAAGCAGTGATTTGCAGCGGTGCCAGAGCTCAAGTTTTAAAATAGAGGTAAATGAAATTTTGAGATATGCACCCTTCTTGTTTACTTTGCGACCATCAGTTATCAATATCTTTCATGCTAAATACGCTAATGGCTGTTCCCAAGCGATAAAGTAAAGGTTATGACTCCGTAGGAGTTTTTGTTTAATTATTTGAAAGATCAATTCATTTTGCAGTTTGGGACTGGGCATTCCTATTACCACCCTTTTCTTGTGCGATGGTGAGTGAATAAACACTCATCCTGAGAATAACCCACTTAGCATGGAAGATACCGACTACCTCCTGTCGTTCCATGAACGATCCAGACACACAAAAGGGATATTTATTTGAAGTTTTTAGAGATGCACATGCAAATTTACTTAGGATGGCAGGGTAATACCGCATATAGGTAGGTATGGTGGACTCATGTGAAATAACTTGGGTTTCGGGTTTTGGATGTACAAGCAGAATTCCCACTTAGTACTGGTGAAGGCTAACAAATAGATTGAGAAGTGGCCAGCTAGAGAGCAACAACGTCATGAACATGCGTTATGCATAAGTAACATTTAACACTAGAATGAGTAGGATATTAACACCATGAACATAAATATCATAGAGGCAATGTTGGTTTTGATTCAACTACATGCATGAACATGTGCCTATTCAAGCCACCCGAACATTCAGAGGATGATACCATATCATTGTACTACATCACAATGATTTTAATGCAATGTTGACATCGAAGATAAATCATTATCCACTCCCAGCTAATTGAGCATGGCACGATAAACTATAATCCTTAATTGTCATTGCAAACATGATTAATCATAACTAGTCGTCAACCCGTGCACCTGCACGGGCTAGCGGTATTCGAGAAAATAGTTAGTAGAATCCTTGAAATAATCTGTTGCCCTTTTTCTTAAGAGTAATGTAGTGAACGGTTTTAAATACAAACATTAAAATTAAAATAAGATACCCACAAATTAGTGGGATCTTTTTACTTAGCTAAAATTTTAGGCTTCTGACACCAAAGTTGTATGTTCATAAATTTTTCACTGTTCGAGGGACCAAGCTGCACGTCATCTGAAATGAGCTATTTATATGCATTATGATGCTTATTGCTCGCACGGGGTCAGTACTTACGCTGAGTATGATATATATACTCCTTCCATGCACTATGAAATTTTATATCTCAATTTTTTCATTAAAATGTAATAATAGCATTTTACTTTTGCAATCAAAATAATTTTGTACACAATAGTTGTCGTGGTGGGAACGAGCACCTATGGGGCAGGGCCCCTTTCTGGTCCGGCAGGGAGCGGGGGGCGCACGAAGAGCAGATCGAGGTCGAGCGCGCGGGGGATTTTACCCAGCTTCGGAGCTCTCCGGAGAGATAAAACTCCTACTGCTGCTTTGTGTTTGTATTTTTGTTCTTGCTCGAAAGCGTGGGTGGGCTCTAGTCAATCTCGTATGAGTCGAACCCCTTCTACGTGCGCACGGGTCTCCTTTTTATAGTCTAAAGGGATCACCGACAGGTTGCAACGCAGAGAGAGGGGTAAAAACGTAAAAACGCGGGTTGGTACAACCACTAGCAACAGTGCCCCTACCTAACTCTGACGGCACGGGACAAGGGCATTTAATGCCCGTCCGGTCGTCCAAACAGTGCATGAAGCGACCGTTAGGGGCGCCACCGATCGCCACGATGGCCTCCTCGTCGTCCTCTCTTGCCACTCGCACCGCTATTGCACAGACCACCCGCCACGCGTGCACCAGAGCGATCCTGCGGCGACACGTCGTCGGATGCGCTGGAGCGTGGGCGCAGAGTGGTGGTTTCGCCGCGGCAAGCTCCTAGCCGCGGTCATTATCTTGTCGCACCCGCAAGCTTGCCGCTCATCGGGTCTTGCCGGACGCGATGCGTCATGCAAGTTTTCTGAAGTGCCTTGGTTGGCCTTCCCGGCAAGCTCCTCTTGCCGGGGTCTTGTCCTTCCCGGCAAGCTTCTCTTGCCGGGGCCTTTTCTTCTCGGTTAACACTTTGTTCTTGAATGGCAGTAAATGGAAATGACGGAGGATCTTGGCGGACGCCCGGCAAGCCTTGCCGCGGGGTGCTGCGACTGCCCGTGCACAAGTTCGGGGTACTAAGGTACCCCTACTTTAGTACACCGACAGGAGCCCCTGGGCCTGGGCCATACACGGTGCCGAGCGCTGTTGGGCCAGGCCCAAAACAGGGCACGGGCACGCCCGGCCTGGGTCCAAACCAAATCCACTCCGTATCCACCGCGTCCTCCCGTAACGGCACACGTCAATCGCGGCGTCGTGGGAGAGATCGTGGGTAATATTTAAATCCAAGAAATGCGTAACGTTCGGCTCCCCTGTTTATAAGCAGAGGAAACAGGGTTGTCGTGGTTCCAAGTCTGACAGTAGAATAAGGGGTAGGTAAGGAGAGGCAATGTCCTAGCTATGGAGTAGTTATGAAGACAAACGATGTACGAGTTCAGGCCCTTCTCGGAGGAAGTAACAGCCCTACGTCTCGGAGCCCAGGGGCGGTCGAGTGGATTATGAATACGGGTATTACAAGAGTGCGAACCCCTCTATCTGTGGAGGGGGGTGGCTTATATAGAGTGCGCCAAGACCCCTGCCAGCCCACATAATGGAGAGGTTAAAGTACATTAAGCACGGGCGCATCGTAACGCCTCATAAAGTGCCTTAACTATCATTAAGTCTATTCAATAGCAAGCCGCTGCGCTGCAGAGTGCCTTCGACCTTCGGTGGTCGAGTGAGTCTTCATGGTCGAGTGAGTCTTCCATGGTCGAAGTCCTTCCGAGACACCGAAAGTGGGTCCCTCTCTGGTCGACTGGAAGATGATGTCCTCTAAGAGTGTCCTAGGGTGGGACGTTTAGGTCAGGCCTATGACCCTACCCTAGGTACATGAATCCATCATTAGCCCCCGAATGGATTGAGGCTTGAGTGAAGGAGGAGTTGACATTGTTTCCGATTGTCTTTTGCATACTGGCTGAGTATTGTCTTGGATCAAGATCTTCTCCGTTGATGACAAGCGACTTTTCTTCAGTCGACTCGATCTATTCTCGTTCTTTAGTCGAGTGACCTTCTTTTACTTTGCTATTCCCGAGCGACGGATCGCAGGAAATCTCGCACTTGACAGACCGATCTGTCGCTCGCGGATCTCGCGGGATACGAAATTTGGGGAAGCGCGCGAAGCGGAACGGACTGCGGCGCTCGGATGGGACATAACAGGGACGCCTCGATCTCCGCGCCGCTTTTTCCGCCACGTATCGCGCAGTGCAACTGTTTTGGGATATGATTAGATTGTTCGGGTCCACCTGTCATCCACTCGGAAGGGATGTTATAAATGCGACTCGCGGGGGCTTCTGCACAGTACCCCGTTCTTCCTCCTCTACTCTCTTCGTCTCCGCTCCTGCTACTTCCTCTTCTGCGCATTCCGCCGGCGGCCATGGGCAAAGAGAAGACGGCGGTGTTCGAGCGTGCGAAGAAGGCGTCGGCGGCGGAGAAGGCGTCGGCGACCGAGAAGGCGAAGGGGAGATCTACCAGCCGCGGCGGCTCCTCGTCGAGATCTCACTTGCCGAAGGGCTGGGTCCAGGGAGATTGGATCCAGTCGACCATCAGGGAGAAGGATCTCCTCGATATGGCCAACGACGGGTTGATCCCCCACGGCGCCGCGAGGCTTCCTGGCCGAGAGTGGCAGCCTCAGCCAGAAGAGGGTGAGTGCGTGCTCTTGGCCACCCATGTCGACCGAGGGTTTTCGCTGCCGCCGAGTGTTTTCTTTCGGGGTTTTTTGAATTTCTTCGGAGCCCAGCTCCATCATTTTACTCCAAACTCCATCGCGTATCTTGCTGCGTTTGTGTCCATGTGCGAGAACTTTTTGGGCTGCCGACCGCATTGGGGTTTGTTCAAGTACATCTTCACATGCCGCTCCCAGACTGTGAAGAAAGCAAGCCCTGGTGACGAGAAGACCCAAGTGGTTCAGATGTGCGGGGGCCTAGGGATCCAGTTGAGGAATAAGAGCACCTTCCCAGCTATGTCTTTTCCCGAGTCGGTCAGGGGCTGGCAATGACCTGGTTCTATCGCTGTAAGCGAATCGACGCCGGGACAGTCGAGTGGTCTTCCTCCATTTACCATGAGTCGAGTGAACAGACCCTCCTCCCTGAAGGTGGTTCCAGAGGAGAGAGCCGATGTGAAGATGCTGATGGATCGCGTAGTACAGCTGGTTCGGGACGGTGTGACTGGCATGGATCTCTTGGAGGTTTTCCTTCGGAGGCGAATTCAGCCGCTTCAGTTTGAGCCATCAGATGTGGCTGTTTCGGCACCGAGGGCGATACTCGTCAACCCGGAGGCAGTCGGCGACTCCATAGTGGAAAGGTGGATGGCGCGATCATGGGAACAAAGACAACCTCGCGATCCCGGAGGATTTCTCCACTTGACCACAATAACGTTCGGATAAGGTACATTTGCTCGCTTTCCATTGTATATCCGCTTAATGCGTTTACGTGATTTAGTCGATTGAGCTCGCTTTGTTATTTCCAGGCCCTTACCGAGTTATACTCAATGCCCAATGGCGCCAGACCGGCGAGGAGGGGGAAGAGCGGGGCGAGAGAAGAGTGGGATTGAGACGCTGCGAAGATGACGATGACGACGATGATGATGACGAGGATGATGACGACGAGGATGAAGAGGAGGAGGTGGTACCACCGCGCTCGGAAAGGCGGTCAAAACTTGTGCACGACCCTTCGACTGAACACGGTAAGGGAGTGGCGATCGCCTCCTGATCAACCAAACGCCTCGGACCGCTTCTCGGTGCCGATCGAGAAGGCGCCAAGCGATCGAAAGTAGCTCCGTCGAGGACAACCAAGCCTCTGCCAAAAATGAAGGTGGCCATCCCCACCATTCAGTGGCTGCGACTTCCGAAACCTCAGGCAAGGCCGAGGACCATGAGATGGAGGACGCCGTGACCTCAAATCCTAGTACTGTATCCTTAATTCTTGTTCTTACTCGACTGACTCGTAGTTTCTGACTTTGACTCTTTTCTGAAGCTCCAACTAGTGACATTATCACTCTTCCCGACGACGATGATGAGGATGAGGAGCCATTGAAGACTAGGAGGAGCAGAAAGGCATCTGCTGGCGAAGCAGCCCAAGATGTGACGGCGCCCGAGACCGTTGAGACGGAAGGAGAGGTCGGCACTCGACATACCGTGTCCTTCGCGGTGCCGCTGACGAGTGCTCGACCCACCTCGTCGAGTGCTAGGCAGCCTTCGATCTTCGCCACGCACCACGTCCCGGAGGACCAGGCCAATGCTGCTAAGGAAGCGATCCGTCAAGCAGGGATCATGATGGAACAGGTGAAGATCGTTCGGGATGCGAGCCAAGCAGCTTACGACGCCAGCTCTTCCCTTCAGAGCAATGTTCAGGTCAGTCGACCATCGCCTGTTCTGTTAGGATATGCTATCAAAACTTTTCTTTCTGGAATTCATAGCAGTCACCCACTAGGTGTGTTGGTAAAAACTCCGTATTAGCGGGGGCACGCTGAGTGCACCCGCTGGGTGTAGTCCCCAAGGCTAAGGTCGCATCTTTGGCAGTCGGTCTTAGGCTTCATAAGTAAATATTGATCATCACTCGAATGAAACGAATGGGTTTACGAGACCGGTGGGGGCATCGCTGAGTGCACCCATCGGTGTAGTCCCGAGATCGTGGTCGATCACGCGATTGATTACAGTCTGAAGAAGTTTTGGTCGATAGGTCGACTCTCTCTTTTTTTTTACCGGTCGATGGTCGACTCTATCTTGAATAAGACCCGGTGGGGGCACGCTGAGTGCACCCATCGGGTGTAATCGAGACTACGGTCGAATGCTTGCATTCGACTGTAGTCTTAGAAACGCATCATTTTTCTTTATTCACTCGGAAGTGGATCATCTCTGACATTTTGTCGCTTGACTCTTCATAGAAATCCTGCGATCTTGCGACGCGCTATACTGAACTAGAGCAGAAGCATAATCAGCTCGAGTTGGACTTGAAGCTAGTGCAGGAGAACCTGAGGAAGGCAAAGGAGGAGACCAAAGGTATGTTTGGTGAGACTTCGACGACTCTTTTCTCCCCTCATTTGCTTCAAACCTGACGTTGCTGTAATTTACAGGCAAGGTGAAGGAGGCCCAGAGGAAGAAGGAGCTTGAGCTGTCTGAGAAGATCAAGCTCGCTGATGAAAAGCTGGCCTCAGTCACCAAGCTCGAACAGACAACGCGTAATGAAGGCTGCTCTGGCCATTGCCACCAAGGATGTTGATCGACTGAAAGCTGACAAGACTACTCTGACTGAGAGGATCAACCAGATGACCAGGAAGAAGAATGACCTGGAAGGCTTCTTGGGTGGTCTTGCTAAAAAATTGTTCCTTATGCTCGAAGGTAATCTTCTTCACTCGACCAATTCTTCCAACTGTTATGTTCCCATTCGACTATTTTCTTGATTCGGGGTTTTGTCTTTGCAGAGTTCTGTCGCAACTTTGAAGAAGAAACCAGCCAGCTGGAGACGAACCTTGACCCTGTCAATTCTCCGGTGAATGATGAAACTGCCATGAACATCTTCCGACTGGAGTCCCGTGTTTTCGCTGCGTCGTGGATTATCTCGCAAGGCTGAAGGTTGCTACATCCCGCATCGACTCGACGCTCTGGCCCAGGGAGACACTCCAAAATGACCTCGAGTCGTTGGTGGCTCGACTGAACGCCGTCCCTGACCGAGTGCAAGAGTGGAAGAAGTCCTCGGCTCGGTGTGGCGCAGATGTCGCCCTGTGTCTGGCACGAGTCCATTGCAAGGATGCCCGAGAGGATAAGCTGGCGGCTCTCCGAGTGGCCAACACCAAAAAACATGACTTCAGGTCCTTCATGGAGACTTTCATCGCTGCTGCTACACGGATTGCAGATGGGATTGACCTCGACGAGTTTGTTGCTCCATCCAGCCCTCCACAGGAGGGGTAAAAAACTTTCCTTGACTTTAAATTTGCCTGGGTATACCGAGTGGAGTTGTAACCGATAAAACCTTAACAGGCTTAGTGCCTGAGCACTCTCGGTCCTTTTAGGTATTGACCTAAATTTGGATTGGATGTTTGGATATGATTGCTTTTGGCTTGAATTGCCCCTTTGCAGGTTAACAGCAAGATGCCCACTGCAGTCGACTTATTCCTTAGGCGAGCACTGGGCTGCAGCTAAGCCCCCGAGTGAGAGGTTTGCTCTTCACTTGGTAGGATTTCTTATATCTTAGGCGAGCACTGGGCTGCAGCTAAGCCCCCGAGTGAGAGGTTTGCTATTCACTCGGTAGGATTTCTTATACCTTAGGCGAGCACTGGGCTGCAGCTAAGCCCCCGAGTGAGAGGTTTGCTCTTCACTCGGTAGGATTTCTTATACCTTAGGCGAGCACTGGCTGCAGCTAAGCCCCAGTGAGAGGTTTGCTCTTCACTCGGTAGGATTTCTTATACCTTAGGCGAGCACTGGGCTGCAGCTAAGCCCCCGAGTGAGAGGTTTGCTCTTCACTCGGTAGGATTTCCATTGTATTTGTGGCGAAGCTCGGAGGAGAGGGTCGCAGTCGACCTGCACCTCGTCTTCCTTGCGAACGCACATCATACTTATGGTGTAGCTCGGAGGAGAGGGTCGCAGTCGACCTGCACCTCGTCCTCCTTGCGGGTACACACGTTACTTATGGTGTAGCTCGGAGGAGAGGGTCGCAGTCAACCTGCGCCTCGTCTTCCTTGCTAGTACACATTATACTTAGGCGAGTCCTTGGACTGCAGCTAAGCCTCCGAGTGGAAGTCTGGCTTACCACTCGGTAGGATTTTTAATAACTTAGGCGAGCACTGAGCTGCAGCTAAGCCTCCGAGTGGAAGTCTGGCTTACCACTCGGTAGGATTTTTAATAACTTAGGCGAGCACTGAGCTGCAGCTAAGCCCCCGAGTGGAAGCCTGGCTTGCCACTTGGTAGGATTTCTTATATCTTAGGCGAGTACTGGACTGCAGCTAAGCCTCCGAGTGGAAGTCTGGCTTACCACTCGGTAGGATTTGTTGTTACTTAGGCGAAACGGATTCGCAGCTAAGCCTCCGAGTGGAAGTCTGGCTTACCACTCGGTAGGATTTGTACAAACTTAGGCGAAACGGATTTGCAACTAAGCCACCCGCTGGGGGAACTGGACGAAAATAAAAAAGTGACAAAAATTATGAAGGAATGATGACACTATTATTTCGAAGCTCATGGACTACAGAAGTATTTTATTACAACTCTTCCGAGTGAAAATCTTTAAGTATAAAACGGGCGGAGCAGATCCGCATTCCAAGCTCGGGGCTCGTCGATTATGTGTTCGACGTTGTAGAGACGATATGCCCCGTTGTGGAGGACCTTTGTGACGATGAAGGGCCCTTCCCAGGAGGGAGCGAGCTTATGTTGTTTCTGCTGATCCACTCGAAGGACCAGATCTCCTTCCTGGAAAGCTCGACCTCTCACATTTCTGGCGTAAAGGCGACGCAAGTCTTGTTGGTAGATGGTCGAGCGGATCAGAGCCATCTCCCTTTCTTCTTCTAGGAGGTCGACTGCATCTTGACGTGCTTGTTCAGCTTCTACTTCATTGTAAAGTTCAATTCGGGGAGCATTGTGAAGGAGATCACTCGGTAGGACTGCTTCTGCTCCATAGACCAGGAAGAAGGGAGTTCTTCCGGTCGATCGATTAGGTGTGGTCCGCAAACCCCAAAGCACTGAAGGAAGTTCGTCAACCCAAGATCCAGCCGCATGCTTGAGATCTCGCATCAGTCGGGGCTTCAGACCCTTGCGGATTTATCCGTTGGCTCGTTCTGCCTGTCCATTCGACTGTGGATGAGCGACTGAAGCGTAGTCGACTCGTGTGCCTTGGGCGTTACAGAAATCCTTGAATTCTTCCGAGTCAAAGTTCGACCCATTATCCGTGATAATGCTGTGCGGGACCCCATATCTGAACGTCAGCTCTCTGATGAAGGAAACAGCAGTACCGGCGTCAAGACTTTTGATTGGTTTAGCTTCAATCCACTTGGTGAACTTGTCGACTGCTACCAGTACATGCGTGAAACCACTCCGACCTGTTCGCAAGGGACCGACCATGTCCAACCCCCATACTGCGGAAGGCCAGACGAGTGGAATGGTCTTCAAGGCCGACGCAGGCTTGTGTGACATATTGGAGTAGAACTGGCATCCTTCGGACTTGTCCACTATTTCTTTCGCCATCTCATTTGCTCTTGGCCAGTAAAATCCGGCTCGGTATGCTTTGGCTACAATGGTCGAGAAGGGCGCATGGTGGCCACAGGTCCCCAGTGGATATCATTGAGTATGACTCGACCTTCTTACGGCGTTATGCATTTTGTCCGACTCGTCGTGCTTTCTCTATACAACTCCCTTTGATAACGGTAAAGGCTTTGGATCGACGGACGATCTGCCGAGCCTCTTCCTCATCTTCTCGGGAGTTCCTTTCTCGGGATATATCACGATGTATGGAATTGTCCAATCGGGAGTGACCACTAAAACTTCCATGACCAAGTCGACCCTCGCGGGACCTCAACCTCGGTCGGGTCCGTGGCACTCTTGGGTTGTGGAGCTTCCTCTGCGAAGGATCTTCTTTGGTCGACGGAGGTGTATATGCTCCAAAAATACACCACTCGGAATGGCTTCTCTTTTGGAGCCTATCTTTGCCGGATCATCTGCTGCTTGATTTTTCATCGGGGATGTGATGGAGTTCCAACCCTCGAACTTCTTTTCCAGCTTCCTCCTGCATTGCAGTATCCAATCATAGCTGGGCTTCTCACGCCCCCTCCTTCATCACTTGATTGACCACTAGATCTGAGTCGCCATAGACCATCGGTGACGGACGCCGAGTGAGATGGCCATGCGCAACCCATATAGGAGGGCCTCATACTCTGCCTCATTGTTGGAGGAATCAAAGTGAATCTGGAGCACATACCTAAGCTTATCTCCTCTGGGGAAACTAGAACAACCCACAGACTGAACCATTCAGCATCTTGGAGCCGTGAAGAACATGGTCCAATGCTCCGAGTGAACTTCGATCGGTTGTTGTTGTTCAATCCACTCGGCAAGGAAATCCGCTATAACACAGGACTTAATGGCTTTCTTTGCCTCGAATTTGATATCAAGGGAAGAAGTTCAATCGCCCATTTCACCACTCGACCGGTTGCGTCTCTGTTGTGCGGGATCTACGATAAAGGGGCGTCGGCGACGCGTGATAGAATGATCGAGAAATAATGGGCAACCTCTTTGTGGTCATGTATATACCATACACAAGCTTCGATAATGAGGATATCTCTGCTTGGATGGAGTCAAGACTTGAGACAGATAATACACCGGCGCTGAACTTTGAAGGCCTTTCCTTCCTCTTCCCGCTCGACCGTAAGCACAAGATCTTCGACAACTTGTCCGATGGCTGCAATGTAAAGCAACAGAGGCTCTTTGCTGATTGGAGCAGCAAGCACCGGTGGGTGGAGAGCGAGCTTTTAGCTCGGCAAATGCTGCATCAACTTCGAGTCCACTCGAACTTGTCACCTTCTTCATCGATCGGTAAAGGCAGCGCCTTTTCACCGAGTCGAGATGAATCGGCTTAATGCGGCCAAGCATCCGAGAAGCTTCGGGCGTCGTGCACTCGCACATGGCGTTTCATTCGGAGAATAGTGCCGATCTTCTCTGGATTAGCGTCGATTCCTCGTTCGGAAACGAGAAAACCAAGTAACTTGCCACCAGGAACTCCGAATGTGCACTTTGACGGATTGAGCTTGATATCGTACCTTCTGAGGTTGGCAAATGTTTCGGCTGGGTCAGCAACCAGGTCGGAACCTTTTCGCGACTTAACGACGATATCATCCATATACGCTTCCACATTCCGACTGATTTGAGTGAGAAGACGCTTCTGAATCATTCGCATAAATGTGGCTCGGCATTCTTGAGGCGAATGGCATGGTGATATAGCGAAGCACCGAATGGAGTGATGAAAGCTGTTTTATTTCATCGGGTCCATCTGAGCGGATCGATGATACCCGGAATATGCATCTAGAAAAGACAATCTCTCACCCCGCGGTCGAGTCAACAATTTGATCTATGCGGGGGAAAGGAAAATGATCCTTCGGGCAGGCCCGATTGATGTGCTTAAAATCAATGCACATGCGGAGTGAGTTGTCCTTCTTGGGAACCATGACGACGTTAGCAAGCCACTCGGGTGATATATCTCACGGATGAATCCTGCTGCCAATAGTCGAGCCACTTCTTCACCAATGGCTTTTCTCTTCTGGACGGCGGACCGCCGAAGATGCTCTTTGACTGGTTTTGCGGACTTGTCGACTCGTAGGCGATGCTCAGCCAGTTCCACAGGAACACCGGCATGTCGGTGGCTTCCATGCGAAATGTCCCAGTTCTCACGGAGGAACTGGATGGCGCTTCTTCCTATTTGGTCGAGTGTTGTGGAGATGTGGGTCGGGGCTGCATTGGGATCGGTCGGATGAATATGGACTGGCCTCGTCTCACCAGACGGATGGAATGAACTCGTGGCTGGCTTCTTGGATCGTAACAAATCACTCGGATCTGCGTTTTGCATGTATTCGTCGAATTCGACCGCTGTCACTTGGGAGTCGGCAATCTTGAGCTCTTCGAAAGCACTCTTACGCCTTCTTCCGATCGCGGTGATGGTGATCACTCCCTTGGGTCCTGGCATTTTCAGTTTGAGGTACACGTAGCATGGTCGAGCCATGAATCGTGCGTAGGCGGGCCTCCCCAAAATGGCGTGGTATGCACTCTGAAAATCCACAACCTCAAAAGGTCAACTTTTCCTTGCGAAAGTGCTTGGAATCACCAAAAACCATGTCCAGGGCTATTTGGCCGAGTGAGTTGGCCTTCTTCCCTGGTATGACTCCGTGAAAACTCATATTGCTGGTGCTCAATCGGGACATCGGAATGCCCATCCCTTTCAATGTATCTGCATATAACAAATTCAGCCCACTACCACCATCCATCAACACTTTTGTCAGTCGAGTGCCTTCGACAACTGGATCAACCACTAACGCTTGCCGCCCAGGAGTGGCAATGTGAGTCGGGTGATCAGATTGGTCGAATGTGATGGGTGTCTGGGACCACTTCACATAACTTGGCTTTACCGGGGCAACCATGTTCACCTCCCGGTTGATGACTTTCAGTCGACTCTTGCTTTCCACATCCGCGAAGGTCATCAGAGTGGAATTGACATGCGGATATTCTTCCTCATTGTCCTCTTTGTCTCCGGCCTTGTCTGGCTCCTTCTCCTTGTCCTTAGACTGTTTTCCTGGCTATTTGGATCGAGTCGACCTTTGGCAGTGGTATGCTTTGGGTAAATGATGTTGCCCTCTTCATCCTTCTTCGTGTGAATATGGCATGGCATATCCATCACGTCATTGCCTTCTTTATCTTTTACTTTCTTTGGATTCCAGGATCCTTTGGGCTTCCCCTTGAACTTCCCCTGAGTCACAGCCAGGGCCTCTCCAGGAGCTGCTGGCTCGGCTTTTCGTTTCTGCTTCCGACTGGAATTTCCCTTCTCCGACTGACTCGGCTTGTATTTGCCGCTTCGGAGTTGGTCCTCTTCCTCGCCGTTGGCGTACTTGGTAGCAATCTCCATCATACGACCCAGGGTCATGTCGCCAGTTCGACCAAACTTCAAACTTAATTCTCTGTTTTTGACGCCATCTTTGAAGGCGCAAACTGCCTGATGGTCGGACACATTTTCCACAGTATGGTGCAAGGTAATCCACCTCTGAATGTACTCTTGGAGAGTTTCATTGGTCTTCTGCACACAAACTTGCAGCTCTGTCAAACCAGCTGGTCGCTTGCAAGTCCCTTCAAAAGTCCTGACGAACACTCGGGACAAATCTTCCCAAGTGTATATCTTTGCTAGGAGGTGGCGATTCAGCCATGCTCGCAGAACCTTTCAACATGAGGGCAAATGCTTCATGGCCACCTCATCATTCCCACCACCAATCTGAACAGCCACTCGGTAATCTTCAAGCCAAGTTTCGGGCTTGGATTCCCCGATGAACTTGCTGACTCTGTTGCCAATCTGAAATTGGGGGATTCTGCGGCTCGATAGCCTGCTAAAACACTCCGGACGAGAGACATGCACTCGGCCGCTGGTGGGTGCATCCCTCTCGGTCGCCTCGATGGGCTCTGTTCGGTCGACCAAGCCTTGCGCGATAATGGATTGCGCGTCAAAGCCTGGTTCCACGGGTCGACTGGAACTCTTCGCCCGTCTTGAAGCGTCGTCTGTCATCTTGCCACCGAGGAGCGTCGACCCTTCCCTCGGAGGAAAGGGCACTCGGCGCTGTCATCCGGTCTCCATCTGCTCTCGCCGATTATCGCGCCCTTCTCGCCGCTGGAGGCGATCTGGGCTGTGAGCCGACTAGACGATATTCGCAGCGACGGATCGATTGTGAATCTGTTCTTGCGATCGCGACACGGCTGAGTTCTCGTCCCCGCTGCTCGGAGTAAATCTACGATCTGCTGCAAGCCTCTCCCAGCTCGGCTGGGACGGTTGGATAGACTCGCTATCTGAGTTGTATTGCTAAATTCTGAATCTGGCGCGGCGGTATACGAGTCGGTGGGAAGAGTCGGCGTCGACCGCTTCGGGATTCGTTGCAAGCGCCGCCGAAAGTGCTCGCTGAAGATTCTCTAGGCGGCGCGTTCAGCCACATTGGCCAAACGTGCTTCCTCCAAGGCGCGAGCCTCAGGGGTTTCTCCGGCGATAGGAGTATGAAGTGCATCCATGTTCCTGCGGCGAAGCTCTTCTCTCTGCAGAGAGTCGAGTGTCTCGGGCTGGTACTCTTCGTGCTCTTGCACGGGGTCTCCCCTTCCGGCGGCCCCACCGCCGTGGGCGAAGCCGGGAGGACTGTGAGGGCCGTCGACCATGAGGATCTCCGCTGCTGGATCACTGCTATCACACTCGGATCGCGATCTCTCTGAACCGGTCGACAGATCGAGCAGGCCGAGAGGGACTCGTCGGGCTCGATGGCGCAACACAGGTGGTGGCTGTCTGGCGAGCCACCGCGTGTTTCACCCACCGCTGGAGCCTCGACCGACCAGAGCGCTTATGCGCTGGTGGGAGGCTGGGCGGGCGACCGATGGGGAGTCGACCGATCGGGTCGACGGTTGTCATGAGCAGAACGCCCGCGAACACATGCGCGAAAGTCGTCGCCCAGCGGATGGGGGCGCCTCGGCGTCAAGTGGAGCCTCCACGGAGCCATCTTGAGTCGTCGGCGACAAAGGTGAGAGCACCGAGACGGATCTCGCGCCCCTCAACCAAAACTCCAGCAGTCATCATGATGAAGGTACTCGGAAGTACTGCAACTCCTCCACAAATCGCTAAAACACCTGCCCCAAGGTGGGCGCCAACTGTCGTGGTTCCAAGTCTGACAATAGAATAAGGGGTAGGTAAGGAGAGGAAATGTCCTAGCTATGGAGTAGTTGTGAAGACAAACGATGTACGAGTTCAGGCCCTTCTCGGAGGAAGTAACAGCCCTACGTCTCGGAGCCCAGGGGCGGTCGAGTGGATTATGAATACGGGTATTACAAGAGTGCGAACCCCTCTATCTATGGAGGGGGGTGGCTTATATAGAGTGCGCCAAGACCCCTGCCAGCCCACATAATGGAGAGGTTAAAGTACATTAAGCCTGGGGCGTTACTGGTAACGCCCCTCATAAAGTGCCTTAACTATCATTAAGTCTATTCAATAGCAAGCCGTTGCGTTGCAGAGTGCCTTCTGACCTTCTGGTGGTCGAGTGAGTCTTCATGGTCGAGTGAGTCTTCCATGGTCGAGTCCTTCCAGACCAGTCGAGTGGGTCCCTCTCTGGTCGACTGGAAGATGATGTCCTCTAAGAGTGTCCTAGGGTGGGACGTTTAGGTCAGGCCTATGACCCTATCCTAGGTACATGAATCCATCAAGGGCCGTTCCCCCACCTTCGCCACTTGCAATTCCTTCCTCCGAAAGCTCCGCCGCTCCCCTCCGCTTCCCAAGCCGAAAGAGAGCAGCGCTCCTCCGCCCGTCGCCGCCGTCGCCCTCAACACCTCCGCGCTCCTCCGCCGCTTCTGCCATGGCTCCGAAGACCGGCAAGGCCACGAAGTCGGCCGAGGCGTTGCGGCTTGAGGCGCTGCGCAAGGAATGAGTGCTTTTCACCCCCGAGCTCACCCCGAAGGCGCTGCGGGAGGAGTTCTACCTCTTTTGGTCGACGGAGACGCGGGCGCATTTGCGCACGCCGGTGCTCTCCGCCGAAGCCTCCAAATCGAAGCGGTGCCCAAAAGGGTACTATTTCTTTCCGGTGTTCTTCTATTGTGGGCTCTGCCCACCTTTTTCTGATTTCTTCTACGACATCATGAATACCTACGGGTTTCATCTTCTTGATTTCACTCCCAACGCCGTTCTGACAATGGCGGTTTTCGCACACCTCTGCGAGAACTTCGTTGGCATCCACCCAAGTGTTGCTCTTTTTCGCCATTATTTCACCCCGAGCCAAGAAAGGAGAGCCATTGGCGGCGGAATCGCTGGACCTCACGAATCGGCATGAAGGAGGTGTATTCGCGGGCGAGCTCCGCAGCAAGTGGGATGAGTGGAGGCGGAGTGGTGCTGGATCTGTGATGTCAATCCGCAGCCATTCACCAACCTGCGCCAGACTCGGGTAATCTGTGTGGCGATCGGGCGCTCAGTGGCGGACGACGCCAAGCTGAAGATTGCCACCACCGAATCCTCCGGCTCAGGCTTGCCGGAGCTCACAGCAGGGCAGTTGGCGGATTTCCTTTGCCGTCGACGCCCTCTGCGAGAAGAGGGGAGGCCCGCTGGCAGTTTGGCGGCCCGGCGGATATCATGAGGCTGCGCCCAGGCCTCAATTTCAACTTCACAGTTCTGGAGCTTGACAGGATGCTGAAAGAGCTGTTCAAGCATGACGCCAACCATCCCGAGTGGTTCAGGCTGCCGCAGGGCGTCATCCCTTTGTGCAACAACTCCCAGCGCGATCACATCTGCGCAATGATGCCAGAGTGCGATTCGCATGGGATAATCCCAACTTGGATGGAGCCCACCGACGACGTCGTGCAGCAATTCTTCGATGGTTTGACGAAGGTAGCAGTCAATGCCGACGAGAAGAGGCTCCTCACCCGTGACACCACCGAGAATGAGATGCGCTACATCGCCACCAGGGCTGAAGAGGCGGCAGCAGCCGCCGCCGCAGGTGAGTTCGGCTTCACGTTGGAGGAGGCAGAGGCGGCCGAGGCAGCAAGCCTTGCCGACAGGGAGGACCTTGCCGAAGAGGGCGTTGGCGAGGGGGAGCCCGAGGCCGAAGCGAGCGAGCCCGCCGAGGGCGCGAGCGGCCAACCGTCTTCGAGCAGCTTGCCGCAGGCGGAGCCCCCAGCGCAGCCCCAATTCCAACCAAGAAGGCGCCTCCGTCGTGTTGGAGATACGGCAGGAGGACAGGCAGGCCAGCAGCCGAGGCGCCGTGGGACGCTCTACACTGTGGCAAGTACCGTTGCCGCGAGAGGGTCCCAGGCTGTGCCGGCAACTAAGGCGGGGTCTTCCCGGGCCGCCACGCCTGATCCTGCCGCAGCCCCCGGCAAACGTCCAAGGGAGCCTACTCCTCCGCCTCGCCGCGCAGAAAGGGTTCCGGACTTCGACCTCTCAGCGCTGAGCTCCGACGAGGAGGAAGAAGAGGAGGAAGAGTAGGGCTTTCTCCTTGCTGTACTTGTTTTTCTTCGATCTTTGTTGTTGCTTGTCTTGCATCTGATTTGCTCCTCTCTGAATCCCTGTTTCATTTCAGGACTCTGGCCGAGAGAGCGGCAAAGAGGGCCATGGTCCCCGTGGTTGTCATCGAGGACGATCCTGCTGTGATGGCAGAAGACACGTCCGAGACCACCTTGACGGATCCAATCCCTTCTCCTTGTAGAAGCTCCCAGCACAGCCCCCAGCATAAGTGTTTGGTTCACTTCCTGTTGTGGGGCGCGCATGGGTGTTTCTTCTTTTGCTGACATCTTGATTGTTGATTCATTTGTGTAGGAGCAGAACAGGCCCACCAGGAGCAACCAGAGGCCGCCCGGAGGTCTTTGTCGGCCGACCACGCCGCCAAGGCGATTCACGACAAGGGGCGCTCCCGGCAAGGGAGGGGCCCCCGGCAAGGGGCGGAACCAGTGATCCCCCAGTGGTGGAGCCCATGGTCACGGAGCCCAGCACAGGTAGCCCTTCTTGTCGGAAATCTTCCCTTGGGTTCTTCTTCTGATCTTCTTTCTTCTTTTTTGGATATTTGCTTGATTTCTCCTGCCTCTCCCTTTCCTCAGATCCCCCTCTTACAGACCTGATGGAGACCGAGGCCATCGGGGAGGAAGGCACGCGCGGCAATACTGAAGACGCCGCCGCTGACGTGGAAGAGGCCGGCGCTGATGAACCCGCCGACGAAGAAGCCGCCAAGGCTGCGGGCATGAGGCTGGCGAGGGGTCCGCGATCGACCGACGCGACCGGAGGGCGCAGGAGCGCAAGCGCCAGACCGACCGCCGACCCTCCGCCCGCTGATCAGCAGCCGGGCTCCGAGGAGCCCAGCCAGGCACATACTTGAAGGTCGGCGAGGGCGTATACATCAAGCTTCCCTGGGCGTCGAGCTCCAGGGCGCCGGTCGAAGGAGAAGAGTTTGATGGGGAAGTACTCACCTCTGCCGGGCTGGCAGTGGTTGACGTGCCCGGCAGCAGCAGTGGCGAGTCTGAAGAGGAGCAGTTGCTCCGAAAGCTGGTGTCACTCTACCGCACCCGGCAAGCGAAGCTTTAGTCCCGGGAAGCGCTTGTTGCGCGGGCGGGAGTTGACATAAAAAAGCATGCAGAGGAGCTCAAGACCCGCAACCAGGAGGCCCTCCGATCCATTGTGGAGGAGAGGGCGCAACTTGACGAGGCGAAGAAGGCGTTCATCCTGGAGAAGGCTGAAGCCGAGGAGCAGCAGAGGCTCGCCGCCGAGGAGCTGTCCAGGCGGAAAGGTGAGCTGACACAGAAAAAGGTTAACCTGGATAGCCACGAGGAGGAACTCGACGCACGGGAGCAGTCACTTGGCGGGGCGCTCAAGGAGGCAAAGGACGCTGCTGCGGCCGCTGAGGCCACCAAGAAGGAGTTAGAGGAGAAGGTGGCGCAGCTGGAGGCGGGTATGGGAAAGAAGAATGAAGAGCTTGCCTCACTCCAGCGCGAACTTGAGAAGGACGCACTTGCCCATGGCGATCTGCAAGTTCAACTCGCCGAGAAGGCCAAGGAACTGAACGCCGCCAAGGACTCAAGTGCTGATCTGGAGATGAAGCTGGCCACCTTGACGAAGACACTGGACGCAGCCAAGAAGCGAGAGGATGACTTGAAGAAAGAGCTCAAGGGCAACGAGGAGCTGCTGACGAGGGCTGCTGAGACTCAGAACACCTTCCGAGCCACGGTTGAGCTCTGGACAGAGGGCCTCGTCAACATTGCTGCATCGATCGACGAGGAGCTGGCGGAGCTGGACTTGGCGGGATTTGGGTACTCCTCCGACGAGAACCTCCAGCCCAGCGCCAAGCTTACTCTTTTCTTCAAAGGAGTGGTGACGGCTCTCCAGCAACTCCGAGAAAGGATCCCGAAAAAGCTGGCCGACGAGTCGCGCGCAATCTACGCCAAGGTCTTGGAGAAGGTGTTGGTGAAGATACTCTTCCGCAACCCGAACCTCGACCTCTCCCGCGTCCTCAAGAAGCTGCCGGCAGGTGCCGATCTTGAAGAGCTCAAAGCCATTGTCGCACCCATTGTGGACAAGGTCAATGACGTCAGGAGGGTTGACGGTGAGCGCATGGATTAGGCCACCCTTCTTCTCCCTTTCCTTGCCGCTGCTAGATATGTCATAGGAATAACCCATCAGAGCGCGGCAAGTTATCTTATTGTAATATAACTTTATTCCGGGTACTATCTGCTATGTTACTTCCTTTATTCGGTTCCATTCCTTGTATGTTTTTACCCTACGCTTTTAGGAAACTTGCGGCATAAGCGCACTTACGCATGAAAGCGAGTCGAACATCGGAACATCAAGATGGCGGTGTTATCTCCGGCAAGAAACCTTGTCGGGGCTAGTCGCAGCACACTTTCATTGTTGAGCGGACTCGAAACAAAGTAAGGGCACAACTTAGCCACGAGCCGGTTCCTCCGCGCACAGGTTTTCCATACAAGGCACGGTCGTTCAAGGAATATAACTTAAAAATTTAAAAATGACAGTGCTCAAACTTTGGCA
Organism: Aegilops speltoides; assembly: GCA_021437245.1. Classification (NCBI taxonomy): domain Eukaryota; kingdom Viridiplantae; phylum Streptophyta; class Magnoliopsida; order Poales; family Poaceae; genus Aegilops; species Aegilops speltoides. Next base: position 463,528,490 of record CM038145.1, on the reverse strand, counting down.
ACTTAGCTTTTCTGTCGTTTGTGTCCTAGCAAGGCTTATGCTTCTTTGAACGACGCCCGGTCCATATGTTTATCTTCTTCTCTCCCCGGTGAACTTGTGGGCAGAGGAACCTTCTTTTTGAGCAAAAGAAAGAAGAGAAAATAAAGTTATGGAGCCTTGAGGCTTGTTGCTGCTTACCGGGGGTAAGTTCTGCACAAAGTGTCAGTGTATACATGCTAAAAAGAAAAAGGCATGAAATTTGACAACATGTACTGAACATGAAATTTTTATTTATGCACGGGATCTGCGCCCGGCTTTGTACAAAGGGTTACTTGCAACAGCGGCAAAGCTCGTACAAAAGGTGGTTGCCGGAACGGGTCCCGGCAACCGCGCCTTATGGGTAAAACTTGCGAAGATGCTCTATGTTCCAGGAGTTGCTCACCGGAAAGCCATCTTCGGTCTCAAGGCGAACAGCGCCGAGCCTAGTGACTCGCTTTACCCGATAAGGGCCTTCCCACTTCGGCGTCAACTTGTTGGAATTCTTGGCGGATTGAACGCGCCGGAGAACAAGGTCGCCTTCCTCGAAGCCTCTGGAGTTAACTCTGCGGCTATGGTAGCGGCGCAAAGCTTGCTGGTAGCGAGCAGCTCGCACAGCAGCCTGAAGACGATCTTCCTCGAGGAGCAGTGCGTCATCTTGCCGCAGCTGCTCTTGCTCAAGCTCATCATAAGCGAGCACTCGAGGCGATCCGTATACGAGTTCCCTCGGGAGAACTGCCTCCGCTCCGTAGACAAGAGCAAAAGGTGTCTGGCCAGTGGCTCGATTTGGCGTCGTCCTGATCGACCAAAGAACCACCGCAGCTCCTCGATCCAATTTCTTCCGCACTTGTGCAGCCTGTCGAAAGTTCTGGTCTTGAGCCCGCGCAGCACTTCAGCGTTTGCCCTCTCCGCTTGACCGTTGCTTCTCGGGTGAGCAACAGAAGTGAAGCAGATCTTGGCGCCAAGATCTTGGACGTACTGCATGAAGGTGTGGCTCGTGAATTGTGTGCCGTTGTCGGTGATGATCCTATTAGGGACTCCGAAACGGCAAACAATTGACCTGAAGAACTTGACTGCTGACTGTGCTGTCACCTTCCTCACTGCCTCCACCTCCGGC